>DWDU01001488.1:0-14551 GCA_018245575.1 Jemadia suekentonmiller
CCTATTACCATGCACCGGCCACAAATCCAGACTGTGAGCCAGGACCTCCCAAACGGCAGTTACACTTGCAACTAACATGACCATCAAGGCAGTCAAAAAGGAATAGTCGATTTATAGAATCTAATTCCATGTCTAATTTAAAACTAATTATTAGAAAACACTTTCTATGCAAGCTTGATACAGCATTATCATCATAGATTGCAGTCGAACATGAGCCTACTGTTAAAAAAAAGTTTTTCTCATCCATGATAAGATAGCCATGTTTATCAGCAGTATGTTACACTGTTCAATTTAATATATATAAGTAATAAGTATTAGTGTCGCTTTGCTCTTTATTGTTATGGTAAATAATGTCAGATAACAGCTAGCAAAATGTAACCACACATGTTTGACAAAAAGTTTATTTTTATCAACAACATGTCATCAATGACACCAGAGTTCAAGGATTATGCGCTGACATATGCCTCTTTATTTCCGGGGACATAACATTGAAATTAAATGTAACATAACCAGTTTTACAGAACAATGGGTGGACAGAGAAGTATTGGAATGGGAAGTAAAACTATTGATATATTCCAGGCCCCTATCTAAACTCGGAACGATTACCGTACTAAAAAAGTTTCTAAGATATTTCTTTGTCATAATGTTAATGTAATCCATTAATGTGTAAATCTGATAGAGATCCAAATCGAAACATGAATTGTTATATATTTAATTGTCGAAAGGATGTACCCATAACCGTGGCCGGCTTGTGAATCAGACATGTGGTACAGTCACCAGCCGCAATGAATGAAATCAAATTGTTTTTTTTATCTCTGATGATGTTAAACTTTAACAACTGAAATTGTATGACACATACACATCATACAAAGCTTGAGACACTGAAATATCAAAAAAAATCTGAATGTACCAGGGCTTAGAATTCATTGGAGCGTAATAATAATAATAATAATGTTTGAAAGTTTAAACTTAGATTATTATGTCATATGTTGAAATTTTCACTTGACTCCTGCATAGTGTTGGGCAGTGTATTGGACAGTGCATTCTGATCACTTGTCATCAATGTTAAAATGGAGGTTTTGAAATTAACAGCCTGTTTAAAGTACACATGTTTAATGCAAACTGTTATCAGTACTATATTTAGTTTTTAAATGCCGACAGAGGAAGGAGTGGGCTGTTTTGAACTTCACTCCAACATTTATGTAGCAATTGTTTAGTATTTTTAAAAGGTTTTTGTGTTGTAGATACTTGTATCGAAATATTTAATTATTACTTTGTTGTTATAATTTCTTATATTTTTCAATTCACCCTTTTATTGTTTCACCATTGGAAATAGTTTTTCTCTCGGAATAAGAAGGCTTAAGGTTGTAGTCACACAATCACACACCATGAGTTCAAATCAGATCACCTGGAGTGTGAAGCTATATCCGAAAACCGGTCGATTATCACAGCTAAAGTTGTGTTACTTTGCTGATTTTTGTATATATTTTGTCCATGGTCATAATGTAATGTAAATAACCAGTTTTATATAGGTGCATTGATAGGAGGTATGGTTACATTATGTAAATTTTGTATGTAACTATGGGTAAATACAGACATTTACATGTAAGAGTTTGAAAGAATGTTTTCATAGAAAATTTAAATACTTAA
The DNA here is from genome assembly GCA_018245575.1 of Jemadia suekentonmiller. Classification (NCBI taxonomy): domain Eukaryota; kingdom Metazoa; phylum Arthropoda; class Insecta; order Lepidoptera; family Hesperiidae; genus Jemadia; species Jemadia suekentonmiller. The sequence continues at coordinate 1,651 of DWDU01001488.1, forward strand.
TTTTCTAGAAATAAAAAAAAGGGGGAGTGTGGTACATGCCTATTTTTCCCCAGTTACATTTATGCTCCGTCATAGAATAGAGTTTAAGCCTATTGCCATATACTGGTCACAAGCGATTTTGTTCCAAATTTCATTGCAGATACTCGTACATAATGAGCATTTTGATTTCTGCCTATACCCAGGAGTTTACATTATGTTACAGTCTTGATAGTGTGTTAGGTATATACACAATAAACCATATCCTATATAGTGGACTAATAGCTATTAATGACTAGTTACCCATCAGTAGTCATTTTGATTCAAGGTAAATAATTTTGTGCTGCATATGACAGTTTGTTCTGTATTTGAATGTTTTCATATTCAAAGTGCATATGTAAAATGTGTACTAATAAGTTTATTCTCTGTTTGATTGCATTGTCTAGTTTGGAACCAGACGGGTCGGTGTGTTCTGTTGCAAGATAACATCATTGATATTGTTCTGTTCCAGTTTTTCAATGATAGCAAATAGTGTTTGACGTCATTTTCAGGTCCATTTCTAATTGAAAATGTGGTGCAAGTGAATTGTAAATGTTGTGTTGAAATTTCAATTTAATATAAATTTTATATTGTCTCTGGTTCACCTATGGCAGTTCCAGGTCTATGCTTACTTTTAAAACAGTTTGTGTTTCAGCCCATATGATGTGGTTAATTGGTTTACATGCATCATAGGGGTGACCATATCTGTCCTTAGTATTGAAAATGCCTGTGTCCAAACCTGAGCGTTACCTACTCGTGTGTTAGTCATAAATAAGAACTGTAATAGAATTACTTTAAAAATGACCAGTTAAAGCCAAAACAACAACACTACGTTTGGCCCTTCCTGACATGTGCAATGTTAAAATGTCATCTATCTTACTTTCAGATTAACAGACGAGTCGGGTGTGATAACAGACGGTCCGGGGAATTATAGCGTGAGCACGCAGTGTACGTGGGTGATCGCGCCCCCCTTCGAGCCGGACGAGGTGCCCCCTATCCGGGTGCGCCTGGAGAGCTTCGCCACCGAGTGCGGCTGGGACCACCTGTACGTTTACGATGGGGATAGCGTCAGAGAGGAGAGATTACTGGCCGTATTCAGGTATATAGCTCTTTTTAAATTATCTATCGTTTCGATTGTTATTATTTACATGTTCATAATATGTATCTGCATGGTTAATGTAAGTTTTCGCGAGATAGCCAGGGATACATAGGTCACGTGACTATTTTTAACAATAGTGAATATGGAATATTGAATATGGAAGAAAATATAGATATTTTGATACTCTGCGCTCTCTACCTACCCCGTAAGGGACCTGACGTGAAGATATGTATACCTATGTAAAAGGTTATTAGTTTTCCAATAAGGTACAGTTAGGATTATGTAGGTTTTTATTCAAAGGCTGTGTAGTATTATCACTATTATGTATGCAAATAACCTAATTGTATTGAAGACATCGGGAAATGTCACGATAATCGATAATGGCACATCAACTTTATTTTGATACTTGAATTTCTTGTTCTTATCTAGAATATCTTAAATGTTATTTACTGATGAAACCTGTATATTACGTACCAGGAAAATACTAAAAGTGACTGTCAAATCACATCGAATCCATTAATATCGCATTAATTGAAGGGTGAACCTAGTTAGGCTCGGGAGTGTTTTCTCGATGCACAATCGTACATAAATTCTGTTGCTAAGGTTATTAGGTTAATGTGATTAGCTTATTGTGATCTCATTTGAACATATAGTTGCGATATGTAGGTACTATGACAGTAAACATTCCGCCTTCGAGGGTAACGAAGCGTAGGGAACACTAGTCCTGCGAAGTGCGACGATTACTGGAGATCAGGTGACGAATTAAATACCAATAAGTCACTGCGGAGCATTTCATTCTGTTTCACTATATAAAAAAAATCTCCATTCTGAGGCTGAAATTTAAATGATTGATTGCCAACGATCAGTTGGTTATACCTCTTGTTATAGCCTCAATCTTCCACATTCTAAGAGATGTGTTCCAACAGTGGATCGATGAAAAAGGTTCTCCTTCTTCCACCGTTCGTTCTCTTTCTAACCCACCGTCCTCTATGTCATTTCCAGCGGTGTGCTGACAGAGAACGACTCGGTGTGGACCCGGCAGGTGGTGGCGCGCTCGGGGCGCGTGCTGCTGCACTTCTTCTCGGACGACGCGTACGCCATGGAGGGGTTCAATGTCACGTACGCGACTTACGCGTGCCCCTCCGACAACCACCGCACCAACTGTTCTGGTATATACAAGTACAAGTATATAATACAACAAGTACAAGTATATAATACAACAAGTACAAGTATATAATACAACAAGTACAAGTATATAATACAACAAGTACAAGTATATGATACAAGTACAAGTATATAATACAACAAGTACAAGTATATAATACATATAAGTACAACCCGCTGAAATTAACTAGGCACCTCCTCCAATTCTAGTCGCTTTATTTTGCCAGGCGCTTTTTGAATTTGTTTAAGGCGGCGACTGTAGGACCGTAGAGTTGTATGTTGGACTTTGAATAAGGTCTATGCGCACATACAATTTCACCTAAATTAACGCGCCCTGTCTCTCCAAGACTCAAGTCTTACAGGAAAAAAACATAAAAAATGTGCATGTATTATTCAATGCTTTATATAGCTCAAGGTGACGCCTACACAAGTATACAAGCTCTATATTAACGTTCATATTATTATAATATATTCATGTCGCAGGAGAGACGCATACAGTGTGACCTTGGAATATTCTAGAGCACCAGATATTTATAACAACTAATGTACTTTTATCACTAATAAATGTCAGTAAATGTAATATACAAAATATGATTATTTTCCTTCTTTCTAAAATTATATTACTATTTTGTCCTCTAAGATGTTTCTGATGAGGCACTTCCTTTAAAGTTACAATGTACTCTGTCTAGTCCTCAAAGGACCTGATGTGTGTATAATTATAATGACAATGTTAGTTATGTTAGCACATAATAAAAACTATTATCACATATCCTATGTCCTATGTATCCATGTTCCAGATCATGGAGTGTGTGAAGAGGGGACCTGTACATGTGAATCGGGCTGGATTGGCTTGGCCTGTGACCAAAAATTATGCCCTGGTGAGTTAAATTGACATGTGAACTTGCTCCATAGTCCTCGAATGTGGAGACAATGGAAGAAATAGTTTTTGGCTGTCATACTGTAACACCAGAGTGGTACAGTTAATTCCAGTCCTATTCTGAATGTATGGTTGAAAACTTTCAGTTTATATTAATATCCTATAATGTATTTGCTCTTATTCGTAGTATTATTTCCATTGGCCGCGTAACTTTAAATGGTCAACAGACAACTGCAACGCCGCGTTCGGCGCCGGGCGGTGCTCGTCCCGGGGCTGCGACTGCAGCCTGACGCGCGCCGGCACCGCGTGCGGCCGCGAGGCGTCCGCGGCGGGCTGGCGCTGGGCGTGGCGCGAGCCGGGCGAGGCGCGGCCGCGCGAGCTGCCGCCGCGCAACAACCCGCCCGCCGTCGCCGGACACCTGCTGCTCAACTACGGCGACGACATCCTGCGGGTCGGCGGCGAGACCTTCGTCGACTCGGCGTTCGTCTACAGGTACCCCAGCGTGCTAATTTAGTCACGTACGCTATATTTAGTATGTGTGAATGCTTAAGCGTAAAGAGTTGTATTTTGTTAGGGTTCGGTTTAGTGTTACGTTGTATGTTCTCTCGTTTTGTAGAGTTAGAATATGGATTAGAGACACGTAGGCACCGAGTGTGCCCGTTCGATTCTCAGAAGTCACATCTCTGAGCGATGTCGACGACGTTTAAATGCGTGGGAATTTCAGTTAGTTTGAAAAATCAATGGCCCGTACAAAGCTAAATATTATATATGTAATATTAGACTTGAAATGTATCGGTACAAAGAAACGTTAAGTTTTTTCGGGATAGCGCTACTTATTTCGGACCTACCCAAGCCGCTCTTTCTGCCGATTGCACCAAAGCTGCCGGTGCAAGTGTAAGCGTGTATCAAATGTGACAGTATTGTTTGTTGTGTGTCGGGCGCGGTCGGGCGCGCAGGTACAAGCCGGCCGACCGCTACTGGCTGACCATGGAGGCGCGCGGCGAGGCGCCGGGGCCGCGCTTCGCGCACGCCGCCATCCTGTACGGCAGCGAGCTCGTGGTGTACGGCGGCGTCCTCATCTCCGACGAGCCCGAGCGCGGGTGAGTCGCCCGCCGCCCGTAGCCGCGCCGGTAACGTAACGTAGCATCACACCCGTGCGCCCCGAAGAGGTACGCAGAGGAGTAGGACACTGCCACGTTACACCAGTTACGTTAACGCCCCACTATAGAATATGTGGTGAGCCTATTGCCATAGACCGTCATACATTGCTATAGGGTATAGTATAGTTGACTTTTTCATGCATTTGTCTAGATTTGTCAACTTTTGTTCCAAGTCCGCTGTACAGGTATGTATATAATTTTATTAGCCAAGGAATGTTTTTTAACATTACAGAAAGGATTATATTAAGTTGGTCGTTTCTATAATATAACATCAAATTAAATATGTAATTCTCGAAAGAAGATAGACAGCGGAGGGCAGCTTTAACTCGTTTTAACTGTTATATATATTGAACATAAATTCATACTTCGACTTTTAAATTATAATAATTAACAATATGCGCGACGCGGCGATCGAACCCAGGATCTCTTACTCAGCAATCGCGCTTACAACCACTAAACAAATAAGGCAGTCAATGTTTTTAATTTTTATTTACGATTTATGTATTTAATTTTTCAGAGGCGGTTTGGCCGGCCTAGAGGGAAGAGCCGGAGAGGTGACGAACGAAATATGGCGCGGCAGGGTGGAGTCCAATTACATCGTATGGAAAAACGCCACGCCCACCACCTGCTCACTGCACAAGGTCGCACCCTTGAAGCATTGCGGTGAGAGCTTTGTTCCATATTATTTACGATCTCACTAACGTCACCCATGTGTGATGTTGGTGGTCCGGATCGAATGAAACGCACGATGTTTGACCATGTACTGTCTTTTATTGCATATGCAAGTCTTATTTAAAGCTAAATAATACAAAACATAGAGTTATGTAAAGTTAGAGCGGGCCTTACACATGAACTGTTGCACTCGAATCATACATGTTTAGTTTATTTCGAGCTGTGAGAAATACGAGTACAATCAGGGATGCAGTGATATCCCTGAGTCCTTAGAAACCGGTATAGACTTGATAAAAGATACGAAATATGTAAATTTTGTTATAAGGTTAAATGTAAATACATCAATTGTATTAATAAAGTATTTTTGTACTAAGTTGTTAGTGTGAAACGAAGATTTTAATAACACTATTGTATATCTGATCTGTTCACTGTTCTGAAATAAAATCACGTCTGTAAAAACAGACATATTTGGTTGTCGATGCTGTCTGCCTATCCCGTAAGGGAGCTGGTGTGATGATATAGTAATAATTGTATTTGTAGGCGGTCTGCACGTGTCGGGGCACACGGCGGTGTTCGCCACGCTGGGCGCGGTGCGCAAGCCGGTGATGTTGTCTTTTTTCGGCCACTCGCCGCACTACGGATATTTGCATCTCGTGCAGGTGCGTGATGTATCATTGTAAGAGCACTTTGGAGTGTTTGTAATTGTAATATCATTAAAATAATAGATTAATTGTTAATCGATTTTTTTCAAGTAGGTGCTTGAAATTTTGTTTGTGTCGTTAGTCGTGTTGGTTGCAAGTGCGTCTGCCAATGGAGAGTATCTGGGTTCAAATCCTGGACTGGATGCTACTGGAATTTTGTAACTTGAAATTTTTAGTAGTGGCCGGGAGGGTGGATTGGTAATAGGCTCAGCACCTATTCCATAGTGGAACTTGAAACGTGGGAGTGTACTACTCTTTTCTGTCTACTTTTTCAAGGGTTATAAACGTGATTTTACGTTTTTTTACTTTTCGAACGTCCGCTCCCCATGAAAGAGTGGTCGGATTAGTTGAGCTCGCGTTGGCGGAGTGAGCATTAGAGCCCCGGCGGGCGCGTGCGCAGGAGTACTACCTGGAGGAGAACGCGTGGGCGGGCGCGGCGGCGCGCGGCTGGCCCGCGCGCGCCGGCTTCGGCCACTCCGCCGCCTGGGACCCGCTCTCGCGCCGCGTCTACCTGCACGCCGGCCTCGTCTCCGAGTCCGAGGCGGCGCAGGTGCGCGCAGTATTCCCTTATTCTTCATTAAGTTTTCGTTCAGATAACTCTCTTAAATATCTGATACAAATTTGTAAAAGCAATAGGAAATATCGCATTCGCAAGAACAGTTAAATGTTCATGCTGTCGCGACATCGTGCACGACTATTGGAACTTGCGTGGTGACGTCATATCGACGTGTGCGTACAGGGTGAAATAACTTTTTAATAATATCTCAGATGTCACCGTTGTCAGTACAGCTTAGTTAAAATTAAAAGAGGATCATATTTATTTAGTGACAGAAGCGTATTCTGTTGAAAATGAATAAACGTTATTCTCAGCAGCGGGCCGGCGAGCTTCACCCAAATCATTTACAATGTTGCAGCTTCCATTACACTAACTGAACCCCAATCACGGTATAATTATCCACCTTGCACGCTCATACAATAATAATGAGGGATGTTAACGATGATATGCCGTGACACATAATCGTTAACACGACCCGATCGTCCCCTCGCAGGCGCCGTCCTCTGCTCTATACGAGTACGACGTGGAGACCCGCGTGTTCAAGCCGCTGCCGTCCGCGCCCACGCCCAAGTATCTGCATTCGGCCGTGTTCGTGTCGCCAGGTACGATGTGTGCACTTCGTTGCCGATACCCTCCCGAAAACGAAGCGTGGAGGGTGTCGACAAAGAGTGAGGGGACTAGGACGGATGAGGATTATGAAAGTAATAAACTTCCCTAATAACTTTTTAATTTTACAATTTCATCAGTGTTTAAAAAAAAAAGTGTAAACCATAGAGATGATTTTTGGGTTCTACGCATACTCCTCCGCCGTCTCGCTCGCTCACTTCGATGGTGAAACAAACGAGAGGCCGCGGCGCGTGCCCGCAGGCGTGATGCTGGTGTTCGGCGGCAACGCGCACAACGACAGCGCCGCCGCCGCCGTGAGCGCGCCCGCCGCCGCCAAGTGCTTCTCGGGCGGCGCGCTCATGTACGACGTGCGGTGCGCGCGCTGGCGGCCCGTGCCCGCGCCGCCCGCCGCGCAGCGCGCCGCGCACGCCGCCGCCGTGTTCCCCACGCAGTCGCGCCGCACCGCCGTCGTCATGGGCGGCTTCGACGGCCGCCTGCGCTCCGACGCGCTGCTGTTCGAGACGGGCGACCGCTGCTGGGGGCGCGCCGACGAGCCCTCCTGCCTCGACCACATCCGCCACACCGCCATCGCCTGCGCCTGGCGCCGCCGCGACAACTCCTGCGTCGGGGTGGGCCGCCATATATACCATACCGTACTTGGCTGCCGGCACGCAGCGGGGACGCTTTCATATATATCACAACCTACTGATTCTTGATTGAACGCTAAATTACCAGGAGAAATGCTGTCTATTTAACACAATTACTCACTATAATTTTACCTTATTGATATTTGTCTTTATAAATAAAATTGCAAAAAAAAGATTTTTTGTGGGCATCTTGCAAAACCTACGGTATAAGTTGCTATAATTTTTTTTCAATATCACTTCTTAGACGTTTAGTCGTTACCTTAAATAGTGAAATAACGATGTTTAAAATAATGTCTGCTATTAATTAATGGGACTGTTTTAATATATTGTTTCAGATAGAGGAAGTAGGCTGGAAGGATACATTCCAGAGTCACATATCAGTGTGCGCGCCCGAACCGACCGTGGGTGAGTTCGCTATCAATTTATTGCCCGTCATTCAATCCAAATTTGAAAACAAATTTTAGGCATTCGAATTGATTATATATTTTTTAATTTATTGAATATTATTAACTTTTTCAATTCGCTGTTTGTATTAAAAACTCAATGTTCTCAATACAGGGCATCGCGTTTATGATGTAAGTCTAAATCAGAGCATTAATTACTATTTATACCGTAACGAAGGAATTTAAAAAACGTCATTTAAATTACTGTTGGAATTTTATCGATATATCGTCACTATATTGAAAATATGTATGCGAATTGGATGTTTATAATTGTATGAAATATATGTATGATTTTATATTGTGATGGAATATAATTATTTTTTTACAGATGAGGTGCGTTGCAGCTCGGCGGAGTACTGCGACGCGTGCGTGGCCGCCGGCTGCACGTGGTGCGGGAGCTGCCAGCCCTCCCAGCAGCACTGCATGAGGCACTCCCACCAGGTACGTCGAAAGTGATTTAGCCGGTTCAGTTCTATAGAGATACAAGTTTTTGTCTTTTCAGTGTCGAATTTCGTTTCATAGAATTTAAAAACACAACGGCGCTAAATAACTTTTATTATGCAGTAACGTCCCCATCGCAGAGGTGGGGGATTGCGATGTGAAGGAAAAGCGTATAAATAGGAATTTATTCGCTTTTTCGTGGTCGGTGGAGTGTAGCGCGCGGCGCGTGCGCAGGTGGCGAGCAGCGTGGCGGAGTGCGGCGCGGGCGGCGCCGAGCGCGCGGCGGCGTGCGCGCGCTACCACTCGTGCGCCGCGTGCCACGCGCACGCGCACCGCCACCCGCACGTGCGTGCGCTGCCGCCGACACCGGTTTCCCTCACTCCATACACTGCCATACACTGAAGGAGCAGACAGGTCGCCGCACGGCCTCTCTCTCTCTCTCCCTCTCTCGCTGCGCAGAGTCGGAGGTTCAAGCCGGTGCTGATCCGCATTCTCACCCCTCTCATACTCACCACAATACTCTGTGAAGCTGTGAAGGTCATTAGGGTCAGCGGCATACTGACACTCTTTCTACAGTTAAAAAAGCGTAGCGTTTGAATACCCCGTTTGTAAGTGCATTTAACCTACCCCATTAATAAGTTGAATAACAATGAAAGGAATAAGATAAAACGCCGTAAAGACCTTAAATGGTATAACGATAACTACATAGTAAAACTGATCACTGCAAAATTACAATTAAAAAAATTAAAAAATTAAGTCCCAAACTTACTTCACAGTAATGCTTATATGTTGATCGCGAACAAATTGTACAATGTCATCGAACATCGGCACCTAGTGATGGATATGAATCAATAAAAAAAACTACCAAAAGTAGGTTTCATGACATATTTCAAATCACATTACAACCTACTCAATACTGTATTGTATTAATTTCACAGGGCAATGAAGAGCTGAGTCAGCGCGCTTGTTATTGGGATTACGATTCGGTCAAGTGCAAACCAGCAAATTCCACCAGCGATATGAGGTATGTTCATGTATTAATTATAATCTATAACTAAGTAATTTACCTATGACTGACATGTGATTATCTTTGGACCGAATCCTAGTTCAGTTTCCAACTATTACATATTGGATGCATAGTCAATTTGGTTATGTCAATATAGTAATTGATATCACGTTCCATTTATATGCTATTGTATGTTTATTGCACCGCCTCAATAACAAGATGACGTAAAATGTAACCTCAGTCAATGTCAGTTCTCGTACAAATATCACTGACCATCGAACAATATCGTTCCAGGAGTGTGGCGGCCGTGGCGGCCGGCAGCTGCAGCGCGCCGTGCTCCACGTTCACGACCTGCGCCAACTGCACGGCCGAGGAGTGCATATGGTGCGCTTCGGCCGGCAGATGCGTCGATAAGGTGCGCGCGGTGGAACGTTTCTAGTTTCGACTAGATGTCGCCGCATAATAGTGATGGTCAAAGTGTCCACACTGGACGGTGAACGTTGTCCCCGGCGGACGTGCAGTGAAGCGCGCGGTGGTGCCCGCAGAACGCGTACGGCGCGTCGTTCCCGCTGGGCGGCTGCCGCGCGTGGTCCACGGGCGGCTGCGCGGGCGCGGCGGCGGGCGCGGCGGCGGGCGCGGGCTGCGGCGCGCACCTGTCGTGCGCGTCGTGCCGCGCCGAGCCGGCGTGCGGCTGGTGCGACGACGGCGCGGGCGCGGGCCGCGGCGCCTGCCTGCCGGGCGGCGACCGGCGCCCGCACCGCCCGCACATGTGCCCGCACAAGAGGTCGCGTGCCCTCCTATTGTTTATCACTGATATGGATTGGCTACTGTGTTTCGATAATATCTACACTTGATTTCAAATAAATCGTAATTTAATCAAAATCCAAATTATTCAAAATGGTGTACTCGGATGCAAATACTGCTTGTTGGCACTAAAATGAACTACAGTTAAAGCTACGAAAACAACGTTTTTATTTATATATTTTTTTTATTTACTGGAGAAGTACATAATTTCAACTTTAGAAAATAAAGTTTTACAGAAAATCAGTTTGGTCATCATAAAATGTGCATCATCTAAAATTAATTGACTTCATCTACTTACAAAATTCTTGTTCTAAAATTATTATCATTTTGTAATAATGTTTTATATAGTCATAGAAAGCTTTATATAAAACATGATAAAAATATTGTGTTGGTGTGTACATTTGAGCTTAAATATATTACAAAAGGTCTACAAGCACATGTGTAGATTAGAGTAACGGTGGTGTGGTGTTACGCGCGCAGGTGGCACTTCACGGCGTGCCCGCCGTGCCAGTGCAACGGGCACGCGCTGTGCGACGAGCACGCGCGCTGCGTGCAGCCGTGCGGCGCGCGCGCTGTGGGCGCGCACTGCGACACCTGCGCGCACGCGCACTGGGGCTCGCCGCTCAACGGCGGACAGTGCCAGCGTGAGTCCGCTCTCTCTCCCATTACACATTAAATACAAATAACGTTAACTGATCGCAATACGGTGCAACTTAACTAGGCACGGCTACATGCGCAACGGCGTAGGCAATGTGACATGTTATTTTGTTATCTCCAACCCGCATGCCCAGCGTGCGGATTATATGAGCAGAAACTTCTCAGGGGGGCCTATGTCCATCAGTGAACTTAATTGCTGATGATGATAACGAGGAATCTATGAATCATTGTCCCATATGACTGCCATATGATCTGTACACGTGGATATTATACGTGTAGTGCACTTATAAACGTTGTGACTGTCCGGTGCGGGCAGCGTGCGAGTGCAACGCGCAGGCGGTGACGTGCGCGCCGGACACGGGCCGCTGCTACTGCAGCACCAAGGGGCTGGCCGGCGACCGCTGCGACAAGTGCGACAACACCAACCACTACCACGCCGACCTGTACAACAAGGGCGCCTGCTACTGTGCGTACGCTGCACCTCCCCTCACCTTATCTACACTACCAACCGCACACGTTCACATCTCTTGCTTACACTGATCAAATATTGTTTATTTCCGTAGTTAATAAGATTACGTTGAAAGTAAATTATGAATCGTTAGAATACCTGGTTATAACTTAGAGTTTCATAAAATATGTAGTATAGTAAAATGAGCAATTAAAACATATTTAGTTTTCACCAAATGAAGTTTACCTTCCGTCGGAGCACACGCGGCTCCTACGACGGCAGCGGCGTGGTGCTAATGTGACGGAGTGTATTATCTGAGTTCGTTCGGTACGGTCGGGCTGCCGGTCAGACGACCTCGCGGTGGACTACCAGTTCACGTTCAACCTGTCGAAGAAGGAGGACCGGCACCTGTCGGCGATCAACTTCCGCAACGCGCCGGTGAAGGCCGACGTGGACGCCGACTTCAGCATCACGTGCTCGGCGCACGCGCGCATGAACCTCACCGTGCGCACGCGCGCCGAGCCCGCCGAGCGCACGCTCTTCAGCGACGTCAACTGCACCAACTTCCGATACAAGTGAGCCGCGCGCACGCACTCTCCCCACATACGCTATACTCTATACAAACTCTGCACTCTCTCTACAATATCTTAACACTCTAAACACTCTTCACTCTCTACATATTCCGCTTTCTCTACTCTACATCTTAAAACGTCCTTAATGAATAACCCCGTAAGATAGGGACGTTACATTTAGGTTCCGCGACATAGGTCAATTGAAGTTAATCGAAACTCTTGTACACTGTTATTTTATCTAATATTAAGGGAACCGCCCGTCCCGCCGCAGGTTCGCGCGCTCCGAGCACCAGTTCGGCGTGGAGCGCAACGTCACGCTCACCACCTTCTTCGTGTACGTGTACGACTTCCGCCCGCCGCTCTGGATCCAGATCTCCTTCTCGCAGTACCCCAAGCTCAACCTGCAGCAGTTCTTCATCACCTTCTCCTCGTGTTTCCTCCTGCTGTTGCTCATGGCGGCCGCGCTCTGGAAGATCAAGCAGGTGGGTGTGTCGTTTTGTTTCTCGATTGTATAAGTAAAGAGTTGTTTATTTCCGGAATCGATGTATGTGTGATGTGAGAGTGATGAATGACATAGCAGCACTTCAAATCTGTACATAGGATATATTTAGTACCCGCTACTGTTTGCGTTGTGGTCATAATAAATAGTAGGAGATCATACATAACATATATTTAATAAATGTGTATGTATGTTCTTTCAGAAATACGACTTATATAGAAGAAGGCAGCGACTGTTTGTGGAAATGGAACAAATGGCATCGCGGCCGTTCAGCCAAGTGTGCGTCGAGCTGGAGAGGGGGGGAGGCGGTCAGTATTCACCTCTAATGTACTGTAATAAGTACATTGGTATAATTATGCTAGTACCACAATTGAGCTAAAGATTCCGGGTTCGTTACCCGGATCGGATACAGATTTAATGAGTCTTTTACTTGAGATTACTTGTAGTAAACCAGAGTTAGGATACGTTCCCAGTGTATTGCAATAAGCTCACCTCCTGTTCCATGCGATCACCGATGGAAACTAGGAGTGGTCG
>DWDU01001489.1:0-14547 GCA_018245575.1 Jemadia suekentonmiller
ACGGCCATCTGATCCCAAAGTAAGCATCAAGAGAGCTAGTGGTATGGTAACCAGACGGCTGATAAACTACATATATACATATAAATATATACTTAAATAAATATTTTTTTTTATTACATCCAGACACAGAACAAATACTTGCACTCATCACACAAATATATATTCTGGGTGGGAATCGAACCCACGACCCCCGGCGCAACAGTCAGCTTCACTAAGCATTGCACCAACGGACCAGTCAACAATGAAGCGGATAAGAGCTTGTTCTCAGAATATCAACGCATTGCTTTATAAAAATGTCACGACTGTACAAAATACATCTCTATTTAGGTATATATATTCGTATTTGTTATGAAGCACGATCGTAATGTAATATTTTTATGTATTTAACAAGTATACCTACATACCGGAATGAGGCATACTGAGGCACACAAAGACTTACTTTAATCAATTAGGTCAGATACTAGCTAATGGGCGAGTAAAAAATCTTCGAAACCGAACAGTTCGTATGAGAAGAGCTAATAAATATATAATAAGCACGTCAGGGTCTTAAGAATAGTAAATATATTTGACATTCGGTCTTCTTTGCCTTCCATGCGAGGGACGTGGCTTGATGGTACAATAATAATAAAATTACATAAACCGAAATGTAAGCACATCTTCGGGATCCCAAAAATATTCGCGAAAATAATGAATACCTATGGTTACCAATCCGATGGGTGTGATAACAGCAGGGCGGCAGCATGATTCGGCAACTAGCTATTGGGTGTTACAGTTCGTTAATTTGGAAATAATATGGCTATATCATAAAACCGTTCATTTCAAATTGTCTTGGACGCCTCTTGACGTGGGATGACGTAAACATTCTAATAAACACACTTTAAGAGCACGAAGCAACCAACGAAATAAAATTAATATTCCCCACTGCATTATGCGTTCTGGTTAATTAAATGAACGACATGAAACTCTACCGACTCTGTTCGATGTTATTTTATCAATACCTTTTCATGTAGTATCATTATAAATTAGACGACCCATTCAATGGTAACCGATTCCGAGAAACGGTCGAACATAAATACGACGCATAATCATGTGGTATGAGGATAAGAGGAGATATAACGATGTTCAAAATTTATAAAAAAATAATTGAACTTAACAATTGTATTTTATAGCTTGTAACGAATTACTTGGGTGCATGGTAAAAAGCAGAAAAAAATCGATTACAAGGAGGACAGCCAAGGATCATAACCATGCAAATGATTCCAAATTAACCTTTAGACCAACAATTTAGGACTAAACCAGGCCGCTACTCGCCAATAGTTCCCACTTCTCGCCTGTACAATAAATACAATGAATGTTCCAAATCAAATCCGGAGCTAAACATTAATTTTGACAACATATCCAATTTTATGCGTAAGCTTTAACAAATAGCCATACCTATGCCCTTATGTTATCGGATGTTTTCTTGTTTTGTTACTTGTTCCAATTTATTACATACCAAATGTATAAAAATGAACATGATAATAGATGTAGCTCCCTGTAATTGTAAAAATAGTAATCAAATATCGTAGAACCATATAATATTTACAATGTATACGCTGTAGTTTTACGTTGGTTAAGCAATAAATTAATAAATAGACATCACTGAATCTATCAATTTATATGGACATTCTGTATTATTTCATAAATTTATTCGTGTTAATGTCGTTTGACAAGTTGACACAACACGATACTAAGATACAAAACTGTCGTCAATAGTCCCGTCTAAATTGTTACGATGATGATTGACGCTTCTAATAACTCTAATAATTCTATGTTCTGTTTACATCCTATTCGTCGAAGGATTTTCAACAGCCAATGCACATTTTGCGTTTAGTCATTCTTTCTAAATCCCTTCTAATCTCCAGTTCGCATAACTGCGTGGTGTGCCTTGTGTGTACACAAGCCAGCTAATTATAAAATCTGTATAATATCTGCCATAACAGTCCTAAAGATATTCTATATTTGTGCATGGGCTTAAGGTACCTATATTGTAATACACTTCTTTCTGGAATGTGCTCAATAGATTGTTGGTGAAGGATAACGTGTTCTGATATTTTAAGTCTTGTATGACAACTGAAATGGTGACATTTACATATTTATTTAATCTCAGGTATCCAGTACTCTTATAAAAAAACTAGTTATATTCGCTTACACTATACTCTTATACGGCCATACGCGCTGAATATTTATTATTGTTTGGTTCATATGTTTATAATTAACTCATAAAAGAGCCACAAATGTAATTTTAATGGAGCCGAGTACGGTACATGATTAAATGCTTGGTAAAAAGCTAAATACGATCGAACCAGTCATTTACGGCTAGATTGAGCGGGAAACTGTGGGTAATCATAACTATGAGATAGTAATCACGTTTTGGGCGGTCTAAGATTACTAACCAAGCATAACCGTAGTACATGGCCGTAGTACGCACGTGCACGGCATCGTAATACGCCCGCACTACTCGCATGTACTTACCGGTCGGCGTACGCGTTAAAGAACGACCGTACTAGTTCGCACGCCGAGCCATTGTAATGTCACGCTCGCCTGCCTCCCCCCGCGAGAAGGCCTCATAGTTTTAACTATTTTTTTTGTACCACATTTAACTGATGCAGCATGAACAGTATCGTAATACGCTCTGTTCGCTTAAGACGTTCTCGCTCCGCTCAGACTCCTTAAGCGGGTCAAGTTCGTTATCTTAGTTTTTAAGTTTACAATAACTGTTTATATTAACGGAATTATTTTTTTTCCATTTAAAATATGGATTTTAAATTTTGTTTTTGTTTTACTCCACCTACGCCTTCGGGTAAATATAGGCGCTATATTATATAACGTGTATTATAGCTCTGTCTGTGACAATATTTATATATTTATTACGGTAATAGTTTATTTCAATAGGTACACCGACTTAAACATCTCGCGTTGAGACGCGTGTGTCATTTGTAGCAACGGTTACAGAAATTAAATAAATAAGAGCACTTGAACGCAAATTGCTGATGTCACGGCATCGAGACTGAGTTCAATTGAGCAGCTGATGATTCAAACATTGACACATTCGTCATTAGTTTAATTCATCCCGATGAAATCAGTCACGACCGGATTGAACGACAAAATAAATAAATATGGTCAAACACTGGAACGTAACGTAAATGCATTTTAACAAACTAACATAATAAATGTGTTAGTTTCTGTATATTGTATTGTTTATCGAGATATACCTTAATAAAGAATACTGTTTTGTAAATATACGAGTAGGTACCACTTTATGTCAACTATCAGGTTCTAAAATTCCGTAAGGTAACGTCGGTCCACGACAAATATTGTGCATATTTGCTATATAATTGACTTGTTACGGCGAGTGAACAGTTCTATTTATAATAAATACTTATTTATCTATGTAGAAGTCAGACCGATGAGTCATGACTGAAAATCAAATGAATTACGTGCTCGCGAAACACGCAATTGTAAGGAACGTTTTCTTGTTCAAGTGTTTAACCGCTCAGAGCGCGCGCGTATGAGAAAACCGAGGTACTTAAAAAAAAACAAACACACACAAAAACATCTGACTGAACACAGTGTGATTACTTCGTCGCTGCCAGCTAATATACGTTATATCGCAAAAAATTAATCACCTATCAAATATTTCGCGAACCGTACAACGAATTGTGGCTGTATTCCTTTTTTCCGTCCTCATAATGCACACTGTTATGTATAGAATACAATATTACTTTGTGGTTTATACGAATTAGGCCACTGTAGCACCTATCTATTTATTATCTTATAAATGTGTTCTTTATTTTAACAATAAGAATTAAATTACTGTACCTACAATAATACTCGGCGTAATAAATAAACAATTTTTGTACACTGCAATGTTTCATCCGGTCACGTTGTAGGTAATAAATAAACCTTATTATTCAACGTGAACTCTACGTAAACGTAAACGAAGGATTCTGCTTCTTGATTTCAATAGATTTTAGAAACTATTTTTGATAATTTATTATAGTTTTTTTTTTATTCAATAAAACTCAAGAATCGACAAACTTTGGGCCGCTGCTTTGTCGCTTTCTTTTACGGATTCCAGACTGCTTTTGTAACTAACGTTTTATGTGCTCACATACCTGCGAATATTGATTAAAAGTAATGTATAATAGAAATTGGTAAAGATAATATTTCACAGAAAAAAAAAATACGAATGCACATTCCATTATGGGGCGGAAATTTAAAAAAAAATCTCGGGCGTTTCACAGTTGCGCGCGGGTGGCGAAGATCGAACCCTGCACGTGGTGACCCGCATGCACCACGAGTTCGGAGACTTAATAGCAGCAATAGTCATCTGTTTAAATTTTTCTCCGGGGCTTATACAACAATCAACACGTTAGTTTCGAAAGTACGTTACTAGTAAGACGCTATGAAGTCTTAAAACGGCTCCCATACTCGTTCGGGTTGTAATATTAGGGTCAGCACCAATTGACCTAATGCAGCAGCTGTCCGAAGTAGCCGTTTAAAATGTTCTTACAAGTAAATGCTTGTTTAAATTTCCTTGACCAGAACGTATTAAGGTGAGCTTACGATGCAGATCCGTAGTAATTCATTTGTTTATTTGTTAATGCAATGTAGACCCGTATCTGGCCGGCTAGTGGGTGTCACAGTCACCTACCACAACGTCTCATCATATATTTGACTGAACTCTAAACTGAACCCCGGCATAGATACCCCACGATTCACATCGCTGTGTGGCCGCAACAAAATTAGCTACATGAATAAGTTAGCCATTTCACATAATTATTTTCAACTCAATATTACACGTAACACGTAACATCACGCCTATAATCCCCGAATAGAGAGGCAGAAGAGTGTAGTACCCTACAAAAATATCACAATTTGAACCACACAGTATTGAGACTACCAATAGGTATAAATAATTTATCCGTAGGTATCATAAAACGTTTATTTGCATGTATAAATGGTGACGAAACAAATGAGGAAATGCTATTACATAATAGAATTAGCATAATTACGGGCTTGTAATCTGTACCTGAGCCTGTTGGGCCTGTACCGGGCGTTAAGAAATCTTATGATCTGATTATTAGTGGAACTGGTTACTGAACGAAAAAATCATGTGAAATGGTTTTAGAATAACATTAATTGTGTGGCTAAACAGTGTGATTCTGTGATATATTATACTGTGAACTACGAGGTCGTTGCCTACGAATATTTCTAAATGTAGACAATAAAATCAACCTCAACCCCCTCCCCCCACTATTTCTCTCGCCTCCCCCTGTATGATTCGGCAACAATGATGTTTATATCAGTATTTTTAAGAATACAGATATTTATAAACAGTTATTATGTATGTCCAAAATTGCATTGGGTGGCGATAACTCAAAGCGAAATGTTCACACAGAATACCAAAAGTCAATAATGACGCATATCATAACGCCTCGCCAGGCCTAAGAGGAATCCTAATCTTACTTGCGAACACTCTGAGTGACAAAGGACGCTTACTGGTAAACAACAGCGCAATTACTTTAAAATCAAATTACTTTGAGATGAAAAAAAGGACTCTTTAGTCGTTTTAAATTAAGAATTATCAGTGTTACAGTATTTTTTTTTGTCATGGAATGGTAAATCTAGAACGGAGCTTTCTTTAACTATGTATTTAATGGTATACTCGTATGAGGTTAACTTTGCTGTAGTCTACGGTCAGAAGGTTGATAGTGAATTCCAATGTTTCCAGACTATTTACCGCCCAAACATTCTATTCCCCATAATTTAGTTTTGTAGCCTTTGGTGTTCAGGACCGGTGGTATATTTATTGATGTTCCGGATATGAGTGAGCTTTCGAACCAACAAAAGAACACACACATACAAGTACAACAAATTTACTGATACGGTCCTCTTTTGCTTTAATAACAAATTTAATATTTTATAACATTTTATGTACATTTATTTATATAAATTATTTAGGGATCGCTATCCAACAAACTTTTAAAAAACTTTTAAAAGTTTTGTATTGTATAGATAATAATCTATAAAACGCAATAGATGCTTATAATATTTATGTAGCTGTCGATATCGAATCGAAGCGAAATACGTTTTCGTAATATGAAAATTCTTTGGTAAGAATATAAACGAACATCATGTTTATTTTGTTCCATTTCGCAGCCACTTCGACCGGAAGTTATTAATTGAATAAAAGAGATATTAGCGTTCGTTCGTAAGTTTTACATATGCATACATATTATTTCTTGTTATATAAAATATCTTGTGCCGATTCTCGCCGGCGAGTAATAAGCGAGAACAGGTTGCGGCGGGATGTTCGTAACGGTGTCGATGTGATGCCGGCCCGGACCGCGATCTCGCTGGCCTCTTGGATTCTTATATACTGTGCTTTCTTTTATTAAGTACATATTAACAAGTTACAAATTCATTAGCTTCATATTAGTTTTCATTAAAAAAAATACCTACTCGTATCACTTATTGGATTAGCTTGAAATGATCAAATGTAAAATGTGCGTTACCGTAAAATTAATGTTGTGTAAAAGTTTAGGGCTGAAAAAAGATTATTGTTACATATTTTATATTTTCATATATTTAAGCGTCCCTATGTCACAGATGATGGTCGATACCATCAAAATTAAATATGTATATGTGTGTGACACACATACAAACAAATGCCGTGTTATTTTCGAATTAAATTATTTCGTATTGTTTTATTTAATTGGACATAGTTAATTATTGTGGCGCAACGGCAAATTTACAGCATATTAATTAGGTTTACAACATGAGTTCGAAATAATATGTCAGTCGAAATATATTCCATGATTTCATGATTTCAACATATATTTAATTTGAAACAGTAAATCTTAACATCGATTTGATGTAACTGATAAATTCACAATATTATCATTTACGGTGACAATGAAATGGACATAAACTATATCTGTTTTAAAAAGAAATTTAATAGTTCCAGAACTACGTTATCGGGGAACCTGTACGTACCTACTTGTTCTTTCTGATACGAAGCGTTGCGGTCCATATGCTCTGAACATGATAAATAATAAACTTTATATAATTGTGTTTATTTTTAAGGCAACTGTTTATTTATATTCGATACATAATTTATGATAAAAAAATAAACAGCACCCGCAGTGCGTTTTCCCGCGTAAACTCGGCACATGTGCTGGCGACATGCGCCGCACGCCTCGTTCCCATTGCGCATGCGTGGGAATCGCCGCTGCCATCTTGCGCCGGCGACCATTTTCAGAGACGCTTCGTTTTTGCCCGGTAAAATTACCTATTTGTATTATGTAGCCAATCGAAGCAATAAATTGAACTTCTTGTTTTGTAGCCACTGAAATTGTATTTCTTTAAAGCTGTACAACAATAGCGATTTCTTTTTTGTTTTTTGCTCTGAGTAAAGTTGTCATTTTTTATAATTTGTTATAATTATGTACGAATATGTATCTTAATTAGGTTTAATTATACAAAATGTAGCTTAGTAATGAAAAGTGATTGTCACAATAAGCAGATATTAATTAATGTACTAACATATAAGTAAGTACCTACATTTATTTTATGTTTTTATGCATTTTGTAAATCTTGTGATTTAAACCAATGAAGATAGGAAAGTAAGACGATATTATTATACAGTACGGATATCCGCTTCATTGGCTCACAATATTCAATAACTTCCAAGCTCGACGCTTTAAATACACGTTCACTTAATGAATTCACTGCAACACTGCACTTTCATTCATGTATCCTGGGGAAGACATCATGAATAGAAGCCAACGCACTATAATCTTATGAGACCGAGATCGCGCACGCAAGCAACATCTGGTTTAAGTCACAGAAACAAGGCGTTTTTTTCATTTCGTTTTACTTTTTCTAGCATCTTTTTTCTACATCAGCATTCAAATTTAGAATGGATGTACCATAAGTTATGATTTGTATTGTTATTAAGTATATAATTGGAATTACTTATCTGTATAAATATAACCATTAAGGAGAACTGTGAATGTTATTGAATATTCTCGTAATATTTTAACAAACCCGTTAAATAAATTTATCCGAAGCGTTATTTTATTGAAACTTTATATAACTTGGGTAATTGTTATATATGTTCGCATACCTACATATTTAAATTATATTAATCTTGACCGGATACGAACCAGATAATTTATGTCGAAAAAGACTTCCGTAATTATTATTCAAATTAGCAGAACGCTGCATAAAATTTTATGCCGCTTTAAAAAGTATTATGGGTGGCAGCTGCCAAGCTGAGTATTTTTTCTTAAGCGATTCGAGTTACTCTGGCATCTTATCTTTGTAAGCAGATCAATTTTATTTCTGCTTTGTTAATCTGCACATAATGTTTTTAAAGTATTAAGTACGAATTTTATGGCCGCGTGCTTAAGACGGTAAACTTCGTGTTTGTTTATAAACACCGACGGTCGTCGACGGGGCGCCACGGGTGATTTTAGCGAATTTGTTATCAGCATTTCAGAATGTCGCCTCCGAAAATGTATTTTAATTATAATCGATTTTTTAATTGCAGATGATGCTTCGCCAGCCAAACGTTACAAGGCACTTAACTTTATTATCCGCCGAGGTGACTGTTTAACCGGTACCTGCGTAAAAAATACCGGTTTACTGAATTTCATATAAAAAAAAATACCTTTCGTTTTATCTACTTTGCGGAACTGGCACGCTGTTGCATTAACTTTATCTGTTCTCCCGTAATTAGTATGTGGATTGGAATGAATGAATAAACTGTTAATTATCTGAATGGACTGTAATGACAAAAGGTGTAAAACGATTATAAACTGTCATCCGCATCACGCGTTGGTATATGTTTTCTGTATGTTTCATCACAAAGATAGGTATTTGTTCATGTATGTACATTAGTATTATTTAGTATTACTTGGACAGAATATGTCGTAAGCAGTCTAATTGTAGTCAATCTATATTCGGCAAGGTAAATCGCACTTTGAAAATATATTATGGCTACACCGCGACTGGCTGTAGAATAAGCTATCTTTACTAAATAATTCTAGTCTTATACTAGCTACCACGTTTTAAATATGTAAATGTTGGTATGCAATGAGCGGCTGGAGCCCGGTTGTCTCAATAGGACACGTTGCAAGATAGCGTTAAATGGAAGCATTCTTACAGGTGGAAATTGCGCGTCCTTCTTACGCCATTGGCTAGAATTTCTATGTGTCGTAAGCGGATTGGACGTTATTTAGTAAAGACAAATGTGAAACTTATAAAGCAATGAAACATAATCTTTATGCGAACGTAATAAGATCAATATGTCTCGCATATGGAAATCGGCCGCGTTCAAATGTTGTTCTGTGGAACCGGTAAGGAATTCAACGCACGCGCACGATCGCTTGTATCGTGCGCTCATAGAATACGATATCGTAAGGTTAAAGTCCCTTTATGGTCTGCATTTAGATTGTTTTACTTATTTTAGGATCAGCGCTCAAATGGTCGTAACTTATTGGTATCCGACGTCGTTTTTGCAATGTCGTGAATGTTACGAGGAATTGAATACCCATAAGCAACTAACTTAATTAACAGCAAATCCTTATGTTTGGGACACGAGTATATTTCTAACAACGCCTTTTAAAGTCAACGACATGACGTTGTCGTGCTATTCTAAATGTAAAATTACTTACATGCCGTTATTTTTGAAATGGTTTAATATCATCAAGCCCGACAAACTTATCACAGCTAAGAATAATAATAGATCGAAAATTTGAATCATATATATTTATTGACATAAAATTATGTTGTGTCGATGTAATATTATTCCACATATGTTCAATGTGAATTCATACATATTTTTCCGTGTACCATCAAATATTGTATACTGTTGTCACGTAGGCTATATAAATGCCCGCAACTTCTACGAACCTGCATCTATTACAAATACGCGAATGAATTCTGTCCATGGTTATTTATAAACAAATGATACTATAGGGCTATTGTGTTGTCATGAAGCTGCTAAGGAAAATATTGTCTGTTCGTGTCCCTCGATCCGTATGGGAGCGACGGACAGTTTTTTAACGGCAAAAAGTTCATATTTTTGGCCTGTAATGACACGTAACGAATGCTATATTTAGAATGCGGCTATAATGCCTCCGTTACGCAGGTCACGGACTGACGTAGTGTAGAACTGGTAGTAAATAGTATAATACTCTTTTAAGGAAAGATATTCGATCAATGCAATTCGCCCGAATTCATTGCGGCAGTTTGAATTCGAACGAATTAATAAATTTAACTGCTGTGCATTTTAAAAGGCAATAGAGAGAGGAGTTGCTAATTATTATTTAGGTATAACTGCAGCCTGTATCCTGTTATTTCACTAAAATTATTTTCCTGTAGGTATTATTTTCGGAAATTAGTATTTTTTATCATTGTAACGACTATAGAGTCAGTTAATTTACTTTAGTAAAACTACTAATTAGATTTTCAATTTTTTCCATTCACGTGTACTACGACAGTAACAATATGGCTGGTAGAATACATTAGTATTAGTATATCCGTCATATCCGAATTTATTCATAAACGCGCTACTTTTTAAGCCTGAGAAGGTCGCCTTTAATAGGTGTAGTTATATAGCAACTCATACGATACTCTTTGGAACGAAACCGTGTACCGTACATGTATCTAATCAAGTAGAATACATCATGAGCTTACACTATAACAATGCTAAGAGCCGGTATATTCAAATAGACCGGCTCGGAGAACAGAGAAGATTTTTATCGTATGTAAAATGAGACTTAAGAACAAAACAGTCTTGATTAAAATGTGCTAAAGTTCTATTTTAGATACGATAATATTCTGCTTTGCTCTTGGAGCCGGATTTTTCTGAAAGAGACCTTATACGAGTTGCTAAGAAATTTAGAAAATGTCATCATATGTAGAAGAAGCAAATAACGTAACAACACGCCTGCAATCTCAGTAAAGGTAGGCAGAGGACTGTGGTACGATCCCACGTTTCACCAGGTATGTTTGTGTCCCACTTTGAACTAGGTAGTAAGCCTAATGCCATAAACCGGGCACATATCCGGAGCCACTACTAGAAAATCTGAGTCAGAAATATCCGATAGGGCCCGAACCGACAGGATTTGAACCCGGGACCTCTCGATCAGCAGACGCGCCTGCAACCAACACGACTAACGAGACTGTCGCAATTAGCGAGTACATTTACAAATATCTTTTTTGCTCAATCTGGACGTAGGTACTTACGGCCAATTCCATTCGGTGTCATCAGTACTACAACAAAATGCGCTTAATGTCCCGCCGAGAGCAACACTCGCCGTTATCCCGTCATAGTTCACATGCTCTCGCTCGAGTTTTTGTATCAATTTCAGTTCGATTGTCTCAGACATCTTACGTCGATCCCGTTTGCGTATTGCATGGAACCGAGTGGAATTATCCTGTTCTCACTGTTTTAGATTATAATAATAGGTCACCACATTTGCCATGAAAGGTAATACACAACTGGTGATAAGTGGGAGAACGGAGTGTCTCTATCTTCCATTTTCGGGAAATACAGACGTAATATTATATTATGTTACCGTAGAACATTTTTACTAAATCTCTATATAACGAAATCAACT
This sequence comes from Jemadia suekentonmiller, assembly GCA_018245575.1. Classification (NCBI taxonomy): domain Eukaryota; kingdom Metazoa; phylum Arthropoda; class Insecta; order Lepidoptera; family Hesperiidae; genus Jemadia; species Jemadia suekentonmiller. The sequence goes on from DWDU01001489.1 coordinate 11,676, forward strand.
TACCGTATAGTGTGACCTATTTTCTTGTAATGTCCTTATATGAGTCGTTGGGCATGGGTACTATTATGTTGTAATTTATAATTACAGTTACAATTGACAAATATTAAATATTAGGCAACGAGTATATAAATAAAGTATGACGTTTTCGAAACAATTACAACTTCATAATGTTTGTCATCCGCAGCGAATGGTGTTAATCTGTGTTTTGACATAACAGCTTGAGGTTAGATAATTGTTATTGAATCAAAAAATTCTTAGCTAGTCGAAATCGAATTTAACGGGCGGTAATATTGTAAATTTGGTAACAAAGACGTGTCGAAAAGTTGCGTAAAGACCGGATTGTGTCGGTGAAAGTGTCGATGCTGTTCACAGCGACCTTTGGCAAGTCATGCGACAAATGTTAAATAAAGTACGAGTCACGCTCAAATGTACGAGACACTCCAATACAACTGGACACATTGCAATATCTAATGTTTTATATTGCCCCACATAAGATATGTAAGTTTCTCACGTCGAGGTCTTATTAAAACTACATAGGTAAAAATAAATATTTTGTTAATGACTTACCTAATTTAGGTAACTTACATAAAACATTTTTTTTATGTAGGTATAAGCATACTTTGCTTATATAGGTATATTTTCTTATTAATTTATATTACCTATTAATATAAATTTATAACTTATTTATATTTAGTCAATAGTTACATAATTAACTACTTGTTACAATAAACAAATTTAAATATCTACTTTTTACATAATTATTTATTGTTCCGTTTACTGCCTAGTTGGTCTAGTTGTCGCGAGCGCCAGTGCCGACCGTGAGGTCCTGGGTTGAAATCCTGAGTCGGGTTGTCTCTTTACAGTCATATAATCAACTGTACTTTAATTTATAAGGTAACTGTGTGCAGCTTTATTGCATACACTATTTACATAAAACTTTAAATGGTGAAAAATATCCAAAGACAACGCTCAAGTAACATTGAATCTTTTTGTAACGAAATATATTGATTGTATCATTAAACATTTCGCAATTTACACAGCGTGTTACCGTTGAACGCGGGAACATTTTATAATTTGAAGACAGTTACTTATCTAATTGCGTATACGAGAACAACATGAGACTGGTTTCAAGTATCGAGCAATGTAGACAAATATCCAAGTAAGGCGACTGATACCGTTCGTACACAGATAGGTAGCCTCTAGTTTTTATTGAGTATAACGGTCCACGCAGCCTCTGGCCAGTATGTAATTGCAATAAATTGAAGCGGTTAATGCGACAAGGTTATCAACAAAAATAATGTTTATTTATTTTTAATGTCACTAGCGAAAGAATAACGGTGCATTGACAATGCAATATGGATGTTGCAAGCGTCGTAAGCACTTTGTCACGCGCAGTGCACCGCAGAGGCGACATTCCATGCAACATAAATAACAAATATATTACTCGTCCATGTAGACATCAAGTTATGGAAAAAAGTAGGAAAATATTTCATTATTACCTTACAATGGGGTTGAAACTTCGATACAAATAGGACATGAGAGTCATTATAAATCCTTGTGTCTTTGCGCATTTGGATATGCGTTTGAAGCAGCAGTTTGAGGCTGTTCTGCCACACGGATCAAGTGTGAATCAGTAATATTCTTGTTCTCTCTCTCTCTCTCTCTCTCTCTCTCTCTGTCGCTCTCTCTATAAAAGAAAACTATAAAGCATGCAGGATTTTCCACGATGTTTTTCTTCAGTGATACAGTAAAGCATTTAATTTTAAAAATGCGCATAACCTCTAAGAGTTAGACATGCGTGTCAGGAATTCGAATCCTAGATTTCCGTAATGAGATGAGAATGATTGATACATTATTCCAAAACGAAACGTACATATTGTTCTCGCGAAAAGGAGATTAGAAATTTAGTCGAACTTCAAAATTAACATATACAAATAAATAATCAATCATGATTTTCATCATCATATAGAGCCTAATTAAAATAATACAATTGAATAGACTCTACAATCGCTTGATTTTACATAGACCGAAACTATTACAACCTTAGCCGGTCAGAGTATATTAATATGTTATTGTAGTATATTAGGTAACGTTTATCAGTACATATTAGTATGACCGTTATTAGAAGCAAGTCAGTTCGGCAAGGATAGAAATATTTGGCACCTAGTGCTCTCTGCCCGTCCCGGAAGCGAGCTGGCGTGATGGTAATACGATCGTAAACAATAATAATGGTCATCGAAAGCTGATTGATATAACAACGAGGTCGCCTAGTTGTAATTGCAAACAAAGTGGCAACAAAGGTACATAACCCGATAACGAGCGCGGCCACCAGACAATGAGTAGGTATCCGATAAAACTCAAGCATGACGTGTGTGAATTACACATACCGCACAAAGGAGAAAACGAAAATATTATTAAACGTAAATTTTCCGAACGGAGCGCCGAAGACCGCCGGTGTCTGGAAGTGCGTTTAGTGACGTCACAAACAGCCACGAGGTCGCAGACGCAAATGTCACCAGAATGTGAACAGCGGCACAACGGACCGAGCCGTTGTTACTTCAGACGATCATTTCAGTGCCACTGTAACTGGCGTCACAAAATCAATTACGTAGTTAAATGTCTTGTATGCTTTTTTATTAACAATGATCTATGAACGTTATTATGTTTCTAATTTATTATAATAACGTGTCGCTGTAAGCATTTAATGTATATGTCAGTACGAGTTATTAATTGTACGTACTCGTATATATGTATATTCTATTGTGTATACACTCGAGCGATTTATGTGATGTTGAGTTTTATTAATCTCATTGGCATATTGGCAATTAGCGGTATTACCTTGATTGTTGTGTCTGAGGTAGTGGGTTCGATT
>DWDU01001490.1:0-14544 GCA_018245575.1 Jemadia suekentonmiller
CCTTAAGGAATTACTTTATCAATATCGAGTGCTTTGATGGTACTTATAAGAATTATTTCTTGTGGTGCTGTTCGTCCTGGCAAAGACATCCGGTCCAAACTATAGAAATATTGTGTTGTCATCAGATCTGGACACGCGTACAAATTTTCAGGCAAATCGGACTGTAGATAATGAGTTTAAATGGAAGTTGTAAGATTCCCTTACATGGTTACAAGTGGAGCAAATAAAAGCGTGTTAATATGAGTAAGGTAAGGCAACGCGCGGCGCACCTCGGTGTGGATGTGGCGGTCGCCGGCGCCGAAGTTGCGCAGCAGGCACGTGCGCAGGATGGCGTGCGGCGTGGGCTCGCACGTGGCGGCGCAGAACTCCGTCACGCGCGGGTCCTCGATCGCCATGTAGTCGAAGAACTGCACACACACATCCTCGTCAGCACACGCCTGCAACGTTCCTCGCAGCGTTTTGCGCAATCTACGTAGAGGCATCGCGCCCGAATCTAATTCATGAACCGCCCCCTACTAAGAGACCAAAATCTAAACTAATAACTGATTTTTAACAATGTCACAGACAATAATAGAATATCAGAAACATATCCACGTTTAACACGAGAGTATGTATAACTCACCGAGAAATCTGGATCACCGTCTTTCTTAGGCTCCAGATATTCCCTCAGCTCGGGTATCAGAATGTGTATGGAGGCGCAGGCTGCGGCGGACTTGGCCTGCCGCTTGCTGGTGCCGTGCCCGACGCCGTACTGCATGGAGCCGATGAACACGGTGGCCTGGTACGGCGTCGACGCGTTCTCTGTCAACAATAAACAAGCCACGCTCGTATCATCATCCCCACTTACATAGGCTTCCTCTTAAGAGGTATGGTATCGCAGAGCACAGTCGGGGAATTTAGCTGTGCCTAGACAGTCTGCGCTGTACTGGGATCAGCCGATCACTAAACCCTTGTCTGTCATATAGGAGGGTGCACCACGAGCAGGTGAGATTGACTTGAACGTATTGGTGACGTAAAAAGCAAATCGTAGGCAAGCTGGATAGCAATAATTCACGCCACTCACCCAGTTGCTTGAACTCGTAGACGGGCTGCTTGTGCAGTACGCGGCGCACGTACTCGTGGAAGACGGACAGGTAGCTGCGCCCGTTCATGTTCATCACCCAGTCGCGCTTCGTGCCCTTGCCCGCTGCTGCACAATACACGCGTTGTTATCAAACGTGGACTACCCGATACACATGTATTCTAATCCTTTTAACATTTCAATATAGCTATTGATATAATACAAATTATCATTCAAATATAGGGGAAAATTAAGTCATTTCTTTTTCAATTAACGCAACATCATCAAACCTGTATTTCCCTGAAAGGGCAGGCAGAGCTGTCTATAACTCCCACGTTTTATCAGTAACATAGCAATAGGGTGGAATAGGGTCCAGCCTATTGTCTTCTATCGGACACAAATACAAACTCGTAGCTACTGCTACTAATTCAAATAAATTCTCGATACACGAGTCGATCTCGATATAAGAGTAGTACAACCTGTGTACTGTTAGATACGTACATACATATCTTCACGCCAGGTCGCTTACGGGATAAGCACCAAGTGCCAAATACCTCTATCCTCACAGACGTCTGTACTTTCTAATTAATGTTTACGCAATTTTGTTAATGGATAAATTAATTGAAATATATATTTAAAATTATTATGCTTCATTCCCTGAAACTTCCCTAAAAATAGACCTTATTTATTTTTCATAAAAATGTAATTTTGCTGCGATGAATAGGTATTTTTAAATGTTTGTTCATAATTATAATTCAATCAGTAAGAAGATTCATAAAACATACCATCAAACATGGTAACATTGCCTATACAATCAAAATAATTTGGTAATTATGGTTATTTTCTAAAATTTTCACGTATTTCATATTATTTCAATATCATACAAATATAGTTCATATCTTTATCCCGAAAAATGTATTTGTCTTGTTTTATAAAGCAATTTTATTTGTTGGGCAAAAACCACTTATTTTTGGGAACTTTGCCAAATTCAAATATATTCGTTATTGAAAGGCGTGTAATTATTTTAAAAAGAGCTACCAATAGATACAGGTGAAACTCGAATGGCATCAAATTTTGAGCTGAATATATACATGCGTCGCCCTTGAGTGGGCAAAGACAGAAAGCATCTTAGAACATTTTTTTACCAAAATGATAAATGTCCAAGGGCTGTCGCTATTAAATTAATGCTACATTTTGATATTGAATGAAAAACTTTTGACGTTTGTTAATAGTTTTAATGATATGATGTTTAACTTAGGAAATTATGAATAATGATAATTAGATTGGTTATTAGTTTTTTTGACCGCCTACAGATTTCATGTGTACTTGTTTTGTATTATTTATTATGGTCCTCCTTGATATGTCGAATTATTTTTCAGCCTGTCTACTAGCAATAGCTTTATTTTTGCCAGATTTAGGACTACATCTAACATTTCCACAGAATACTTTTTTTAATAGGCGTGATGTTACGTTTTAAGTTTTTTTTAATTTCTGCATCGCAGTTTTCTTCTATTTCTCTTTCTAACGTGCTGTACATTCACTTTGTGGTTCTTGTACATGCAAAAAAACACTCTTCGTTATATTGTATTAAAGGATTATATTAACTTAAAAATTACGGGTGACAGCCCAAAGACAAGAATAAAGGAGGGCAATGTCATCAACGGTGCTTAAAAAGTATGCATGTGATTTTTACCCATCAACATATTTAACGATTTTACCAGATTTTTGTATTAAATTTTAAGTCTTTATTATTGAAAAATTATTGACCTGCTGTAACTGCAACTATCACTTCTTGAAAAAGTTTTTAGATTACATTTTTGCCCGCTAAAAGCTCTGCCAAATTTATAAAGCTCTAACAGGCAACTGACACGTCATTTATAACGTTATATCACTTAGTGTTGCCATAAACTTTATGAATTTTCTACCATATCAAAAAAATATCTTCTATCTGTAGTGCAAATTACCTTACATATTTTTTTCCAAAAATACCCTACTTACCAAAGTCATAGCTTAAGGGCAAAGATGCCATGTTTATAGTTAATTGTTACTACTGTTAATTGTCATTGGCGATTGACCTTGATATATGTTTTGTATGGCTGAGCACGTCACACTCTTCGCGCTTTATTTCAAAAACAATCCTATAAAAGTAATTTGAAACAAAGCTTGTATAAAATTTTGTTCTCTAAAATTATTATAATCAATGCAACCATCGTACAATGCATTGGAGTTATTCCCGATAAACACATTTGAGGCCTTTGACCTCAAATAACTTAAGACATGGACAGAAGATGCTTTGAGAGTATTGAAAAGATGTATGCCAATTTTTAAGCTTGTCACCTATTCCGAAGCTGGCCCGTTTTTTGTACAATAAATCTAGATTAAAAAATAATCGCAATACCGCAAGAAGCAAAAAAGTGAAATATTAAAAATGATATATTACTGATACCTGAACCATCAGAAGACACAGCCTGTACCGGAATGGTTATGAGCTTGGTGCCTTCGGGCAACATCGGGTGTTGAAGAGCCTTCCTCGCCTTTGTGTACTTACGACGGTCGGCCCAGCGCCTGGTACATTTCGTCATATTATTTGAATATTTTACTTCATGCGCGGAAATGAACTAAATTACTATTACCTTAGATACGAATTAGGTTGAAACTTTTGTGGAGTTTACAAAGGCCTTTGATACTACTGTTTGTTGTGATAAACTCTAGGTGATGTAAGTAAATGTAAAAGTGTATATAAGTATGTTGTGTTACAAGTGAACAAAACAAAACAATAATGAAAGTTAAAATTAATAAAGGGTGCCTCAGAATGTTTTTCGTTTTTGATTTGACAGTTACGCGTGAAATACGATTCGTACACTGTTGTTCGACGTGTCTACAGGACACATTACAATTTAACATCAATGAAAAATGTGCCAAGTGCGAATGTAACCACGCATTGGGTGCGTAAGTTTGAAGAGACTGGAAACACAATGCCGGATAAATCAAGTGGGCGCAAAAGGACGTCGAGAACAAACAAACGTCGATCGCGTTCGCACGTCCGTTGCAGGAGACCCACGACAGTCATTACGGTTGCTCGCTGCTTCCCTTAATTTGAACAAATCTACGGTACATCGCATTATTCGTAAAGATTTGCATTTTCACCCGTAGAAAATAGTGACTTTTCAAACAAATTAAGCCCGAACATTGTGCTAAACGAGTTGAATTCTGCAGAAAAATGAAAACCCGTTTTAGGAGTTTTAGTAACACCTGGTTCTTTGATGAATCGAATTTTCACATCAACGGCTACGTGAATAAACAAAATTGCAGATATTGGGCTTCCGATAATCCGCTAGAACTTCTTTAGAAACTATTACACATTCCAAAAGTTGTTGTTTGGGCTGCCATCTCCAGCCAAGGAATCACCAGCCCTTACTTTTTTGAGGATAGTCGCAGTCGCACTCAATCAGTTAATTCCGATAGATATTGTCACATGATTCAGACTTTTCTGACTACAGAAATGCAAAACCAGATTGGCTATAACCGCAACACATTTTTCTAACAAGATAGAGCCACTCCCAAGTAAGAAATAACTCATTAGCTGCTCTTAACTATTTATTCCCTGAAAGAGTGATAAGCGTGATAGAAAGCGTGAAAGAGTGATATAGCGAGGAGACATTAACTGGCCACCAAGAAGCCCTGATGTAGCACCGGCTGATTATTTTTAATGGGGCTACCTCAAAAGCAAAATGTATAATCCATTGCCACCCAATATGACTGTTTTAAAGAAGAGAATCATACACGAAATCAACGCTGTTCCAAGAGTTATGCCGCAGCGCGTGATTGAGAATTTCAGTTTTAGGTTAAATGAGTGTGAAGAAATGAATGGAGGCCATTTGCAAACAGTTGTTTTTCATAAATAAAAGTTTAAAAACTGTTCTTTAATTTAACAGTAAATAAAATGACAAACTTATTCTAATGTAGTTTTATTTAAATATCAAAAACAAAAACATTCTCAGACACTCATTACTATGACACCTGTAATTTTATATTAAATAATCTTCTCTTACTCAAGGTGTACTACATAGATCATTATTTGCTCTCTTACATGGTTCACACAAATCTTAATGGTGCATAGCAACTTGCAGTGCAATAAAAATGATTTATGATGGTTCGGATTAAAATTCTATGCAACTTACTTGAATAGCGGATTATCCGAGATACGAAAAGTTCTACACACAAAATCTTAACAAACGAGATAGAAAAAAAAACATTTAAGTACTACGAAAGAACGTAAATATATTTCGACAATGGCAATTTAATAATATAATATGAAAATCCATGGGATAAACTTACTTGAAATGCATTATATTAAGGACCCTAAATTTGAACAACTTCTTGCAGTATTCATTAACCTGTTCGTGTGTGAGATGTTTGGTTTTCCAACTAGTGTTCACAGTCTCCACTCTAGGGGAGGGCATCACTACACCTCCGGGAAGAATTATAGGCTGGCGATTTGCCGGAATTTCCACGTCGTCTATAGATGGCTCTGTTGATTTTCCATTATTGTCGTTTACTTCCGTTGAGTTCTCATTAGTGCTATTGGCTTTTACGTTCGCTGTTTCCGAATCTTTATCTGACACCGCAGTAACATCAGTAGAATTGCCCCCTTTTAGTTCTGTTTCGCCAGTTTTATCAGTGGCACTCACGACACGAGCGGGGCAAGAACTTTGTTGACTATTAGACGCTAATTCGTGACTAAACGGACATGTCTTTTGTTGAGATTCAACATTAATTATAACATTAGTTCTTTCATTTGAATTATCGGTTGCATTTACAATATCAGTTATATCATTAGTAGTATGGCTAGTTGGGTTAGAATCGGCTGTTACCATATTTTCTTTAACCGTGTCTCTTTTATCTGCGTTACCGCTATTCGTTTGAACTTTATTATTATTCTTACAATTATAAACTCCTAGTTTTATTTGCTCTTCAACTTTTTTGTCTATTAATTTCTGTTTTTCTTCTTCTTCTAACGCTCGTCGATAGGCAAGACATGGTATCGCACTTATTGGTATATCATGTCTCTGCAATAAAATATTACAGAGAACCATTATATCTAAGAACATGACAAAAAAATTTACTCTGTGAAAAAATGTGTTTTTTATATTTTAAATAAATGACAATAGAGTAATAATTTGAACAGTTGCAAGCTTTGTAACGTTAGCAAAAAAGGGTTTATTGTGTTATATTAACAAACCTTAGCGTTCCCCTTGCCCAGAAAATACGGTTTCGATAAAGTGCACACTCGCGAAGTTCTATGCACGTACACCGGCATGCCACTCTGATGCCGAATCATAATCCAGTCCAAGGGCAGAACTTCAAAAAGATTAACGCCTTTCTCTGCAAAATTGCGTAATATACAATATCAGTTAAAATTTATTAGTATGTTTATTACTCCACACATAGATTAATTCATTTATTATCATGCCTCATTGGTCGCGACGGTTGCCAGCGCGACTGTCAATTAAAAGAAATCCTGGGATAAAATCCCGGGTCAGGCACTATTGGACTTTTCTTATTTAGATTTTCTGGTTTTTTTTCGGTTTCTGGATATGTGCCTGGTGTAAAACAATACGCTCACCACATATTCCATAGTGGGACGTAACTGGTGAAACGTGGGATTGTATTTCACTTCTCTGCCTAACTCTTCGGGGATTACAGACGTGATGTTACGTGATTTTCTACACTTCTACAGATACTGATATCTAAAGTGTACAAGACTGTATCTTACATTGTGTAAGACTCTATCTCTATAAACTGTAATTATTTATCAAGTTAAACAATAAACCAGCCTTTTCTCAACTGAAGTTTGATGCCAAATATTTGGCGAAACATATCAATGGCAAAATATAATAGCCATGGTATCACTTTGTGAATGGCACAGTAGAGATAAGATAATTACGCTTAGTTTATGCTTCAGTATTGTTCAGCTTTTATGTCACCTCATTACCATATCAATATTAAGTTATTAAGGCCATCAATTCCAATGTTCAATTTAACCAAATGTAACTAAGATGCGAACAACTTTTCTTTGTATACTTTAATTTAATTCTAAAATAACTAACCTTCTAGCATTATTTTCTCCCGTGTTACATATACCTTCTCTTTAGGTTTGGGTGCCGCTTTGAAGTCATCGGGCAGATCTGCCTCCAACATCTTTTCAATCTCTTCATCAGGCAGATTGACAGACTCTCCTAAAAAAGTGTTCTCTTATTTACATTGTAGTATGGTACTGCTTGATTTCATGGCTTACAGAGAGGAACTTTAAACCAATCCATTGAATAATGCCTCCTAACATAATACAAAGAGATTTGTTCATACAATGAGTATGAGAACAATCAGATGTAACACTGAATGAACACTATAATATTGCAAAAGTATTCAAAGGCAACCTCTCCTTGGATAGGACTGTCCAGACAGACAATCACAGTTGTATACAGCTTTCAAGAAGAATTAAGCATCACAACACTTACTACCAAGATCTCAAAGACTTGAGTGATACAAAATCTCAAATAGTATCTATATCATGCCTAAGCAAATCTTCCTCACCCACTTTAAAATAAGTGAGACTACTACTTAAACTGTAAGCCCTTTGATAACTTGTCGCTGGGATATAGCATCTCCTACAGTTGTGGAGGACCTGAAGCACACATCACTCCCAATACTACTGGCATGTGGTATTCAAATGTCAACCTAGTCAGATAATGGGTAGCAAAGTTATTGAAGATATCTCACAGTGTTACAAAAGACCTACATAAGTACATAATAACATTATACCAAGTACCATCATTCTAAGCTCAAATAGAACAAAAAGTTAATGAAACCTCTTTCTACATATGTACAAGGGCCTCATACCTATTATATAATATTGTTACCCTATAATAATTAGTAGTTAAGGGGGAGTTGGCATAACATGTTCCAAGAGATGAGATTATACAAAGTTATGTACAAAAAGATGATACCTGAAGAGCTGTCCGAATCATCACATTCATTGCTATCCTCATCATTAGACTTCACCTCATCAAGCACTCTGAACTCGCGCAATTTCTCTACCTCCTCGGGATCCATAAAATCTGTATATCTATCATCTGAAGCAGAGATGTTATTTGTGGTTTCATTTGGCTCATTTTGTGTTTTCTCAGATGGTTGAGCCGATTCAGTTTCAACAGTCTTCTGTCTCTTTGCTGGAGGTAGCCCAGTTTCTTGTATACCACTTTCCTCACTCATTTTTCTTAATCTACCTAAAATGTAAACATATATTTGTAAATTAAACATATACACATAGTGATAAATTTATTTTGTCCAACTATATTTTCTCATCAATATGGAAATCTTAAGAAACAACATAACACAAACAAAATAACATTTTACACTGTCAAGAAATCTGATGAAAATATCAAAGCTTAAAATGTAATTTATGTCAGTGTGCAGTCCTATATCATTTAAGGTGAAAATAAAATTATTTATGATTAACAACAGTCTTGCATTAATATTTTATCATCTCTCCTAAAACCTCATTCTCTAGTAATAATGCTGTCTAATATCTAAATCATGTATATATTTATTAACCACATAGTATCCCTACTACCTATTACCAAACATGTTGACATGGCCAGATAACTGACACAATGCAAACAAATGAAGACACAAAGGGTTTTCTTAATTTATAGGTACAACAAAGATAGAACAATCTAATCATAATAATCAGCCTAAGTCCACTGCTGGACAAAGGCCCCCCTTTAGAGTTTTTGCCCATGGTTCTCATGTGCACATGAATGTTAGTGATCACAAAGCAGTTTCTCACACTGCCTATATTGCTGCCCGTTAGTAAGTGTTTGCTACACAATGACCAGCCACCTCCAGGTTGGACCACCACATATGACACCCAGTATCCCGGCTTGGGAGCAATCCAACCTCTTCTCTGCTCCAACACAGAAGAAGGTCTGATTATGCGTAAATTGACCACAAGTTAACATACAAATTGATTCATGTGGACAGTCACTAGCAGTTTCTATATAAAGCAAAAGTGTACTGTGACAACATTAGGTGGGAACTGCAATTCAAGGACTCCATTGTCATCTGTACTTATAGAAGTTGATAGACATCTAAAAAAAACACTAGAATGTAATTCCTTTGTCAACTTTTCACTATTTACCCTGCCTATGCTAGTTTCGCTATGTAATGTACCTTACCTTTTGTGAAACACTATGTCTGTTCTGTAAATCATATAAAAATGTAATGTGAAAAAAATATAAAGCCATAAGTATAGTTATGTCTTTTCATTTTCCACATTTAATGCACATACATGTATGTAGTGTTTAAAACACTGATACAAGTAATAATTTAATTAAATATGTATGAAAAACATGAATGACTTGTATAAAATATATACTACACATATTTAATATTAACATTTGTAATAAATTAAGGCTGGAACAGACGAGGACCACTTGGGGGAAACATTTTTCACATATAAGACTAAATCAGTTAAGAAACTAGAGATGGAGAATTCAAGTGGATGAAGCAATAAATGTGTACGTATTGTAAAGTTCCATTGCTCTTGTTATTCTCACCTTGGAGTTCTTGAAACTTTAACACCCCAGTGAGTACTATGTACCACAAACTTTTAATAGACAAGAGTTAGTGCGACAAGATGTTGGAAGATAGTCCACAAACAGCGATAGACTTAAAAATCCAAGAAACAGCAGCAATTGGATTTTTTCCCATCGCTCTGTGTAGACTTTCGTGGGGTCGCGACGTTTGCGCCGAACGCGTATACGTGGGCGACAAGACGGCGAGGAGACGCGGACTTGCGAGAGACTTGCTCCGACATTTGATACAGAGTCAAGTCTCTGGCAAACCGCTGCGAAGATTAATGCAGAGCACCACCGGCGAGCACGACCGCCTCTGCAAAAATCTGTCACAATATTACGTCGCAAAGCAATCGATTATACGAACCAAATCAAACTACATTTGAACACGCATTGCAACCTCTATCTCTCAGTCAACTATTATTTGATCGATAGCTAGATTGCTTTGCGAACACTTAGAAAAGTAACTGTATCGCTTAGCTTACCTATTACTTAAACATAGAATTGAAGACAACGAAGTAATCACACAAATATCTAATATTGCACAGTTAGTGATGAATTACTAGAATTTCTTTTCAGTGGATATACATTTCGAATTTAAAAACCAGTATAATTAAATTTCTTCACAGTGTTTGATCAAATTTTAGTATCCATAGACAAAAATTACATACTGTAGGATGGGATGATGGGAAATGGGAATGGCAATAATTGAAAGTTAGTAGGTACGACAAGAACCGTATGCAGGCATAGATTCAGAGTTTTTAGTCGGTATTTAATTTACAGTTTTTGATTATTGACTAATGTGTATGCTGCGTTACAAATTTTTAATACTTTCTACTTAACTAAATAATAAATATACTTTATTGTCCTCTGCTTACAAAATTATTATTTTTAATTGAATGTAACACTCGTCAATTCAGAACTGTTCGCTTGTCCCAATATTATTATTAATCCTATTTAAAATAGTAAAATTCAATAAATATCCTATTCATATTGGATAAAAATATGTGATAAGAGTCTCACGGAAATTGATATAATTTAAGGGTAGTTGAGCCTACGTCACACAAATAACATTATAGAATAGCCGATTAATTAAATTATTAAATAAATGGGCTCTAACATAGTAGCGCTAGTCACTTCGCCTTACTTACAGTTAAGTTGTCTAAACTTGCACTTATGTGTACTGCATGCAATAAATATATTATTCAATCTTAATTTAGTTCTATGTCACCTGTATAATACGCGCCCAGTCATAAAAAATGAAATTGAAAGGCCATCTAGTACCTAACTGACAACAACAAAAAAACGATTCGTAATTAAAACTTTTCTGTTTTTACAAGATTTTTAAATTCATTTTTTTAGAGCATATAATAAATAATGTAATTGATATTTTCGTATATTTAATTTTCATCGTGACTTCCATTTCCATTACACATATTTACATAAAATCAGTAATTATCACCACGAGGTCTTTAATTCATAATTCATTTTTTTATTATATGATAGTGTAGCATTCCCGCGATTCCAATATGTAAATAGCGAGGATAGGTCCTAAGAAGAACCACGCATGCCTAAAAAAAGCTTGTTCATCTTTGATCTTAAAAGAGGAATAGGTTAAGTGTTCTGAAATACATAATCAGGTGGTGTCTTTTTTTATATAAATTAAACCTAAAAAGGTGAGACAGGCACCAGATCAAATAGCTCTTCAGAGCATTCATCGTTGTACATACGCAGAGAAAACCTATATCCCACCATAGGTTTAAGTTTTCTAGTTTGTCGGTTATTCCTGGGTAGTTGACGATTCGGATCGCTTATTTTACCACGGGGTCAAATGGACTGAGCTGATACTGCGGCGCCCCCGCCCAGAGGTGAGAGCAGTACTCCATGTGAGGCCGCACCTGTGCTTTATAAAACATCAGACGCTGCCCCGCAGTGAAGTACCGCCTCGCTTTATTAAAGATGCCCGGGTTCTTTGAGGCTAATTTAGCCTAGCCTTTCCTTTCACCAATTGTAACGTCTACCAGGCAAGGGTTATATCCTACTGCGAGTTTAGCTGTTCGCTGTAGGTCGCAAGAAAGATACAGGAATTAATACGTGTAGTTCTCCAAAATACATCATTTAGGACATACTACATACCGATCTATTACGTATTATATCATATTACTCTCAATAAAACAACGTTCTTTATGAACACCTTTATTGACATAAAATCACTCCGATATTTTTAATCTTAATTCTAAATACTTTCTAAACACCACTGTAGGTAGGCACAATAAAATTATAAGACCCAATATACAAATACATAAAAAAAATAAAAATAATTCCAAGCAATTTCCTAAATACATATAAAACAAACGAATGCTTCCACAGTTGAATACTTTATCACAGCGAAATTATATAACAATACACAATGAAGTACTGTTTTAGCAGATTTGCTTAGCGTCACTGCATTAGCATATTTTAACGTAACATCCCGCCTGCAATCCCCGAAGAGGAAGGCAGAGGAGTGTAGTACACTCCGACGTTTCACCGGCTACGTTTACGTCTCACTATGGAATTGGTGGTAAAGCCTATTGCCTCAATGCCCTAATCAAATCTATCGTATAATCGAATAGAAATTATTTAAAAAAATGTCATTCCCTACTAGCTGGTAGCCGACTGATGTCGTTCGTCACCGCGTTGTCGCCGCTGATGGCAACGAGGTTTCGGGCCTCGAGGATACCCGGGCAGACTCAGTGGGTCGACGGCCCCCGACGATGTCGGCCCGTCTGACAAGTCAAATGACAAGATATAAAGATAAAAAGATTTAATCGAAATCTATCCAGTAGTTTTTTCGTAATGCACACACAGACATATGTCATTATAATTATATTTATATAGAATATAAAGTGCGAAATGTTGTCACTGCTATGCTAACGTATGTAAAATCCAACAACACATAAACGATCAACGACTTGTTACATCTAAAACTAAAATAATAACATCTGTTTGGGTTTTATCACCCAGCTCGTTTAGTTTGCATTGAAACTAAAAAGGCGGGAAATAAGGGAAGAGGGGGAGAGCGTGGGGGAACAATCAGATCACCGGAACGTCCGCTACCTGTAGTACCTACAGTGTACAGCCAACCCAAATAAAACTGTGTAATGCCGTCAGTTTAAAGTATATTTTTCAAAACACCAATGACATTTTTTTGTAAATATCAAGTAGTACTTATTGGCAAGCTCATTACTATTTCAGTTTTATTTGAGCAATACTCAATTATTTTGACATTTTGCGGTCAATTTAGAAGACGACATAATATCGATGAAAGCTTTGGAAGTTTGACTGTATGATTCTCATAGCATAATCACACTTAAGTTTTATTGGAAGACCATAGAGTCAATTTACAAATTGTTGATAGAACAATTGGTGAACAAAATCACAGTCAATTTTCAAAATCGGTCAATACACAGGTATTGGTGAAAACTTAATGAGACACCTTTGTCCAGCAGTGAACGTAAACAGGCAGATGATTACATAGGTATACGTATACTTTACGCTGTAGCTTTTATGTGTACAAAAGACAATTTCCCTTAGTATATTTTTACATCGACGTTAAGGGGCTAGGGGATGGCGTGGGCGGCGCCCCCTAGCGGCGCTTGTGTCGCAGCTTGGTGGGCGGCTTGACGCTGACGCTGGCGGAGGCGATCTCCTCCTGCGTGGCGCCCTGCGCCTTCTCCAGCTTGTTGCGGGCCTCCACGTAGAACATCACGTCGCGGAGTTGCTCCTGCAGCTCGTTCACCTGGTGTATACGAAACATCAATTTCGATTCGCAGTTCGTGGGAAACAATTATTTTTGTGTTAGATACGAAATAAAACCATTCAGCGATAATACTTTTGAGCAATTATTTAGCAAAACATGTCTCTATTAGAGGTGCCACATCCTTTTTTCTACGTAACTAATCTGATCTTTTACGGAAATTCGTTTTTACTTATGTCATTGTAAATTACTTGCTGCAGTGGCACGCTTAAAGCGATTCTCTCAAGTTGTTTCTTTCCATTAACGTGAAACTTTTTATTTTTATTAATCTGGATTCGTGCCCGGTATATGGCAATAAATTCACCAGCCACCAGCCATTCCATAACGGGGCGTAATCGTAACTGGTAAAACGTGAAGATGTATTTATTTTGTAATTTCCCTGCCTACCTTTCAGGGAATGACGGGCGCGACGTTACCAGGACACAGTGTTAAGAAACTGTTAAAACAGCGGGAGTTGGAAGAAGGGAATGTTAACGAGGAAAATGAGTGGCAGCGCGCACCTGGTCGCGGCAGGCGTCCTCGCGGGCGCGCGCGCGAGCCTGCCACTGCGCCTGGCTGGCGGCCAGCGCCGCGCCCAGCGCGCGCTCCTCGCCCAGCTCGGCCTGCAGCGCGCCCAGCCTGCGCGCGCACGCTCGCTGTAACCGCGCCGGTCGCGACGCCCGATCGGGGGCTCCTGGCTCGAATCCCGAATCCGGCCCTACTGGATTTTCTAATTTAGATTTCCTAGTTGTCTCCCAGAGTTTAGATGTGTTCCCGGTGTATGGCAATAAGCTCACCGCCTCTTCTTTAGTGGAATATAACAGTAACTGTGGGATTATAATGTAAAATGTGGGATTATACTACACTTCTCTGTCTACTTCTTCAGAGATTATAGGCATGAAATTACGATGTTCCTTTGTCGACCATAGCATCATTAGGTTTTTTTAGGTATGAATTAGCCTAGTAGTACCCGGGAAGTTGGCCTGTGCCCAGTGTACGGCCATGGACTCACTCCCTATACAAAACATAACATCACGCCTGTATTCCCCGAAGAGATAAACAAAAAAATG
>DWDU01001491.1:0-14543 GCA_018245575.1 Jemadia suekentonmiller
TACACATTTATTCCGGATTATTATTTAAGTAAAAAAAAATAGAAATGACTCTTTCTGTGGTGATGATACACTATGTCACATGTAAGATTTGATTTCCATGTGAAACAATGTACTCTGAGGTATACAGTATGCTCAATTATACAGTATGCCCAGTTATACAGTATAGTGTCATGCCTTCGCAACAACAAATGCAGGTTGAAAAAATTGCGGTTTAAACTTAACCTCAGCTCGTCATCATCTACCCCGTTCTCGCTCCACTGTTAAATACGAATCTCCTCGTGAATGAGGTTTCGGGCCGTAATACATCACGCTAGCCCAGTGCCTGTTGTCAAACGTTGCTAAGTTCAACAATTAAATTAAGATCTCCATTCTACCCAGTGGTACCCAAGGCATTAAAGACAGCAGAATAATATATAAAATAACACAGTAAAAATACAAATTCGAAAAACATTATAGGTTTTCCTCTTACAATCTATTTAACTAGCGACCACTAAATACATAACTTGAAAAGGGTGGTAATAACCTAATTTTCAACTTCGCTAAATATTATATCACCTGTGTATTGGCAATCGTTTGTCTACGGACAACACTTGTCTATTGCCAGTCTTTTGTATACGGACAACACTTGTCTATTGCCAATCATTTGTCTACGGGCAACACTTGTCTATTTCCAAATATGTCTATTAGCAAAGTGATAGACAGCAGTCAGTCGCATTCCTGTATAATACGAGAACGGTGGTACAAATGCAAATTGTTTTCGAACATTTGTATAACGATTCAACGATTGCACAAGGACCTGCATTTAGTTTCCCACGAAACAAAGGCGATGTGAAATTTACCATAATCATTATGTTATAACACTTTTACAATATAAACATCTACCTGACGTGTAAAAGAATAGTACAGTATAATTTATTGGAATATTAAATTACGCTACATTTTGTATTGATGGCCTCGTTTGTCGCGTGGTTGGAAGCGCGACTACTGATCGAGGGGTCGTGGATTCGAATCTCAGGTCGGGTATTTATTTATTTTTTAACTTATAATCTAAGTTAGATTTTCTGGTTGAAATTTCTAGTGGCTTGGAGTCTAGATTTCTACCCGGTGCACGGCAATAGACTCGCCACTTATTCCGTCGGCGGAAACGTACCTGGTGAAATGTGGGAATTTACTACATCCCTCTGCCAACCTCTTCGGTGATTAAGGGCGTGACTTAAGTGTTTCGTAGAATTATCAGATTAGCAGATCTCGTTTAAGTTTTTTGTCAACTTAATCGTGTATATGCGGTTAATATTTATACGCCATTATCAACACATGTTTTATTGCTACGCAAAAAATTATCACTTGTCCGTTATTGTTAGGGTTGTCGAATTTGAAAATTTAACTTTTACATTCAGTTTACGTTTACATTCAATACGTTACATACATACAATTACAAGTAATATAACAATTAGATTAATAAAATTAAATAAAATGAACTAACATCTTAAATTATGAACGCATCTGTTAAGCGAAACTTTAAGAGCTAATATTATATCATATATAACAGAATTTTGGGGAAAAGACTTAAAAAAATATTTCGTATAAATAGTTGACATTATTAGTTAGAAGTCACTGAAACCGGCGTGCATGTACGAAGAGAGTGACGGATGTAGGAGCGCGGCAGGTCTGTAAGAACAGAAATATTTGGCATTCGGAGGTCTCTGCTTACGCCTGAGTGAAGCACCTGGCGGGAAGATATGTTTGTATGTATGAAATTATTATGACATACAAATATATTTTGACAACCCTAAGCAACAAATAGCGTAATGAACTTAGCGAGTAACAGCATTCGCTCCAAATCGACGATATGTAATTATTTGGATATATTTTTATGACTTAATCAATATTTATGGTTAACGACAAATTGGACGAGATGTAGTTTATATGATTAGTACCAAAGTACCAACGGGCCTACATTCCATCTTAATTATACACAAATGAGTTATTTAATCATAATATTTTGAGTAATTACATTTCAATTAAATCTGACTTAAATTTTTAGGAGCTAATTAAAATATTTGTAGCTCTTATTTTATCAAAGACAATTCATTGTAAAAAACAATTCATTTTAAACGAATTTCATAAAACCTAAAGATAATGAAGATAGGTCATGTCTATTAATACTAGAAATACACACAGACAATACACACAGACAATACACACAGACAATACACACAGACAATACACACAGACAAACCAACATGTGTTTAAGAGCAACGTATATAAATTCTGCAACGCATCTATTATAGCTCAAGTACGTTCAATAGAATCGACCTAAATAAAACATTCAGTCATTTGCGTTTGTTATGATCACCGTTCAAGCAGGTTACTAAATATACGATCGACTACTTAAGATTGCTTTTATGATTGTATCATCACGGGTAAGTTCCTTACAGTGTAGGTAGAGATCAGGGAGCGCCAAATTTCTCTAACCTGGCACATCTACTAAACCTGACTGGCACTTGCCTTTGACTTATATTATTGATAATAATGTTTTTTTAAATAGGTATATAAACAGAGTCAATACACAAATAAACCTTCCCTTCAAACAGTCTGTTATAAATATAGATGAGTTATTTTACTTATTTCATTAACTTTCATTTAATTTATTTTTTCAGGTACGGCCTCTCGAGAGGATCAAATCCCAGGTCGGTCATTATTGGAATTTTGTAACCAAGATTTTCTAGTAGTGGCTCGGAGTCTGTAGATGTGCCAGGTGTAGTGATTGCACTTAGAATAGGTGGTAAACCTATTGAGGTTTACAACCTATTTTAAGACCTATACTCAACTGGTATAACGTGAGAGTGTACTACACTCCTCTACCTACCTTTTCGGGGATTACGGGCGTGGTGTTACGTTTTTTTTATTTTCCAATTAACTAACTTCCGCACTGAAATATCTGTTCGAGTGTAGGTGTGGTATGCCGTACAGTTTGATATTGAACAACCCATGGGCGTAAGAGATAAGGTGATCTACATAGATTCGTAAGAGCACTTGTCGAATGTTTGCTTGGGCAGTTTGTTTATTCCGATGCGTTCGCTGATATGACTGTAGCCCATATTGCGTTATAAGCGAAGACAGATTAGATGAAGTATGTATTGGTAAATGTAGAGTGGAATTTATCGACTGGAAATATTTTAACGTAATCTACTCGTATTTGTATATGAATATGTAAAACGTTTCAAGTGCGTGTGTGTAGGTGTGTGAAGTAGGTATTATAATGAAATTTGAATACCGTGCATTCCTACGTAATGTTTTTAAAGGCGTGAAAAAGCCGCAGAAATGCACTTGGCGAGTTTGGAGCCGCGAAGAGTTAGCCCGCGTGTAGCAATGACGCGACAAAATCGTTAATGATAATGATGATGATTTAATTCCAACTGTATATGCATTTATTTTATTATTAATAACAATAACATCATCACGCGAGGTCCCGTACAGGGTAGGTAGAAGTCCTCGATCAACAAATATCTCCATTTCACAGACTCAGATGATGGAAACCCTAAAATAAAATCCCGTTAAACATGAGCTATCGTTGTTTACCCACTATCACCAGTAAACATATAGGTGTATGTAATTTTAAATCATTTACGCTGATAACGAGCATCGTGCCGATTGACCCGAATCGATAACAGACTGTTTACACATAGAGTAGTAAAACCTCTTAACAGATAAGCTGATAACAGATACGGAGACGTAATTACTAGCTACTGGCGAGGAAAAAAGGCGAACGCAATTTATTCATACATACATATTAAGTACATACATATCTTCACACCAGGTCCCTCACGAGATAGGTAGAAAGCACCAAATATCTCTATCCTTGCAGATCTGCCGCGTTTCTTCTATGTTCATAGCACACTTCATACATTATATTTATAGAAAAACATATAAAGAATATTATCAATACACAGATGATACTGTTTGGGACACATTATTAGATACTAACAATAGTAGTTTAGTTTAGCTGCGTTGCGTTAAAAATGCCCATTTAATTTAACCGCAGTCGCGCTTACAACCAACACGACCAACGAGACAGTCTAGTCTATTATTTTCTAGTTTTATATTATCCCAGAATGACGAGTTTAAAATTCAGGTATATCAAAAAATTTGAAACGATGTGAAAACCAAAAATTGAATTTATTAAACATATTTATTTACAACCGAAGGACAAAGTCATTGAACTGAATAACAGTTTAAATTTCATACCGGAAGACCTCCCGTATCCAGCGGATCAGGTTACAAAATAATATACGACATAATACAATTACCTACAACTTTTATATATATATGAGATTGAAAACTTGTTATTAGAATACTATAAATGGTAGTTTGTTAATTGCGTTAGTGTTAAGTTGATTCATTTAACGTTCATAAATATAATTATATGTATATTTATAATATCTTAGGACATCACTGCCAGACAAACAATACCGAACTGGACAGACTTGGTGCTGTGGTATCCAGTTGGCTAATAAACTGTATGTACCTACTTGTAAATATTTAATAATTCAAATATATTATCTCCCATATACAGAATACCTGTACTCAGCCCACAAATATTTGACCTGTGCGGGAATTGAACCCACGACCAGTCCGGTCCAGTGAACTAAACTAATGAGCCGGGGCTCATTGGTAAATTACACTAGTCCAATACCAACGTATTGACTAAAAGTGGAAACGACACACATTTATTAGGGCAATGACCTGTGGAATTCTTAGTTTCTGCCCACCCCTTATGTAAATTGGGGTGACCATATGCACTTAATAAATATGCTCATCATTTGTTTTAAAGCACTACTTCGCAATCACATCCAAAGTATTCCACACCTACATCAGCCATTAAGCTTACACCTCTCTGCAGTATCCTGAAAGTTGTAATGCAAAATCTAACACGAAAATGTTCCTCTTACTCAGTATACACCTGAGATAAATCATATGACCACAGTAACCACTTAGCATCACTTAACATAAAAAATCCGTTCGAGAACATTCGCTTTCCTACGTATTTATAGATGTATGCACACTTAAGCGTCGACTCAAGTAATTCGAAGTAAGTATTTTCTAGGCAAATAGAAGCAATACGTACGAGAGTTTTTTTCGATTATTTCTTATTGCGAACCATTCGACCCAGTGTTACCCTCAACCTTGGAGTTGCTGAGCCGCCGTAAACTGGGCTGGCGAAGGCCATGTAGTAATTGTTTTGTTAAAAAAAATAAAAGACTGCTATTGTAACAACTACAAAACGGGCGTCATAAAACTTCAAGTAATGGCCAAGTTGACAGATTTAAAGGAAAGTATTAACAGTTTTATGTGCTTAGCGCGTAACCACCATAGAACGTATGTTTAAACAATGTTACTTAATTATGTATGACATTTTAATGTTATATGAGGATATGATGAATGTTGACGAATCGCATCAGGTCTATAAGGAAAGGGATACTTGGCGTCCGTTGCTCTCTGCCTAACCGATAAAAAACCTTGACATGACCATATCATAATAATTGAAAACTTTTTACACCTAATTGTTTTTGACATTGGAGGCGTCTCTGTATTGTGTAACCACACTTTGTGGTATTTCAAAATATTAATCAGAATTCCATTTTACCATATGTTTTTTTCTGGACCATTATCGTTCCATTGTTGGGAAATGGTTATCCTCTGAGTATGAGAGGGCTAAGACCATAGTCTGCCACACTGGCCGTGTACCGTGTGGCGTTGGCAGATTTCACACGCCGTACAAAATATTTAACATCATGACTATTATAAAGTAGCCAAAATTTGTACATCCAAAAAATAAAAAGAAACACATCTCATCTCATCGTTATATCATTACGTCATAAAAGGAAATAGCAACTTTAAATTACATGTCTTTATACAGCAGCAACGAGTGCGCCTCGGCCTCGATAACTTTACCAGTCACTTCGTTTCAGCAAAGAGAAGAAATAAAAATGAGAATGAGGTAACGATAATCGTAGAAAGTTTAAGCGCTCACGGTATATGTTCTCCCTTATTTACAAACTCCGTATCACAATTTGTATCTCACCATGTTTTGTCTCTTTTTTAACAAACATGCAATACGTTGATAAAGGATTTCCCCATCAAGGATTCTCTTAAATCATACCGTACATTGGCAAAATGTCTTGTTATACGCCATCGTGAACATTTGTCATTAACTATTTGCTATATACATTGTCATTACTATATGATCGATATGGACTTAAATACTTCCATTCTTACAAAGCCATAAGCCCTTTCCTAATCCATCTAATCGGCGCCACACCATGCGCCTTCTTTACCTTTTGAATCCTGCGGGTAACGACATACTTATATAAGCCGTAAATTAGTTACAAGTTTCTTTAATATGTAAATTTGACAATGGTGCATCGAATTAAATTATCATTAGTATTGAATTATTCAATAAAAAACGACACCACTTCAGTATCCAAAGCAGTATAACGTAACATATCAACGTAGTTTTTCAACTACCGCCCAATTGACATAAAAAAATATATG
Source organism: Jemadia suekentonmiller (assembly GCA_018245575.1). NCBI lineage: Eukaryota > Metazoa > Arthropoda > Insecta > Lepidoptera > Hesperiidae > Jemadia > Jemadia suekentonmiller. The sequence goes on from DWDU01001491.1 coordinate 6,556, forward strand.
AGACAAAATAAAAAAATGTATACGAGATAATAAATAGGGCGTATTAAAATAAAAATAGGACGAAAAAAAAAATATTCAAGATAAAATAAGACTTTATATGAGATAAAATAACATTTGCAAAGTGGGTAAATTCGGACGCAAATAAAACATTATTTCCCTGACAGTACACAAGGCGCTACGTGCGCGGGCGCATGTTAGCACGACAGCTGAACAATGCGCGCTTAGAGCGGGGCACCCAAACAACGCTACTGTTTCTCGGAATGAGTAGCACACGAACCCACCAAGCCCGAGATCACGGCCACACTGCGCTCCGATAAGCTGAAACTATGTAGCTTTTATAACAAACTATGTAAATATGTCCCAATGTCACATATATAAGTCCGTAAATTGTGTGCTATGCTTTTCCCCTACACAACTGATTCAATACGTTTCGATTTTAGCATATGAGACCTTATGATCTGGATATAATCGCAGCAGTTCTTCACTGCAATTCCGGCCGGCTAGTAGTTAGGCCTGCCTTAGTCAAATGAAATTATACTTTTCACATATACCAGTACCGTTTGTAAAGCTGATGTCATAGCAAACCAGCCAAGTGATGTGACTTCATCTAGATTAGATAGGATTTGAGTGCCAGTATAAGCTGAGCCGATGAATGAACGAATTAAAAATGGTAGCGCTAATCATGCCCTCTCACTCGCTTATAATTGCTGACTATGTTCGTACATGTGCGTAATGCACGCAAATTCTGCGATTTTGCCTTAATACAGTTACGATTTCATATTGAAGGACCACCCAATAGAGAAAAAATAACAAAACACTAAAAGGTTAAAACATGATCTTCCAATTCCATTAGCATTTTTAAGTCGGCTCTCCTTATTACACATATGCGGTAATAAGGAGATCCTTGTTACACATATCAGGATGTATCAATTTTCATTCCGGTAATATAATCCCATTACATAATATACTAAGAACAGTATATAATTATAGCATATGATCACATTAATGAATTTTTTTTTTTGATACTTCAATGTCAACTCAAGCCGCGACTTTTAATTTATTGCTTTAATGTCTCAAGTCGCTATATTGCCTGTTATGTTTATCTTTAAATACGACTCGATAAGAGCAAACAATGTTGTTTATTAATATTACTTCATGTAACAAATACTTTGTAATGCCATTCGAGTCAATAAAAATTAAAATTCTTAACCCTATTACTGTTCCACCGTTTGACAGGTTTCTTAGAATGAAAAGGATTATTAAGACAGATTGACAAGATTGACAGAAACATTGGACAAGTGCGAGTTGGCAGTCTGCACAGAGAAAATAAAATTGTGGACAAGTCTAAGGTGTGCTGGTTCCCTCATGTTGTTGCCCTTCACCATCACCTATTTCCAATATCCAGCCCAGTTACAACTATTTTTATTTCCAGGCTTCAAGATTTTGTTTATCGATCGTTTTCTTAATATGATCTATTTTGTTTTGTAAAGTGTTCAATAATAAATTAATCATCTGTCATTTTAAGGAAATTCATTATTAATTATCACTTTAGAGTCATTTTGCTATGTTTACCACATATATCACCAACCTTCCCAACCAATTTGACGCAACGTGTATGTATCTCTCTGCTATACCTCTATTATCCGTGGTCTTATATTCACTCTTCCATATTTATATCAGCGTGCACTCAACTCCATGTTTTCCAGTTTCCCTATTCCTTACCAATTTAAATTCAATATGGAGACCAACAAACTGTTTTACATACATACATATGTACCGAATTACGCTAATTCTTTTCCAAGTTTATTGGTATAATATTTGGCTATAATTTGGTTTTATAGCGCGATAAATTCGAATATCATATCAATACCGGACCTAGCACTATAAACCTAAATGCGCATTCCTCGTAAAATAACTCAAACGTAACATCACGCCTGTTCTCCCTGAAGAGGTAGGCAGACGAGTGTAGTACACACGTATTACCAGTTACGTTTACGTCCCACTATGGAATAAATGGTGAGCCTAGTGCCATGCTCCGGGCACAAATCCATACTCCGGGCTACTACTAGAAAATTTAAATTAGAAAAATTCTATAGGGCCCGACCCGGGAATCGAACCCAGGACCTCCTGATCAGCAGTCGCGCTTGCAACCAACACGACCAACGAGGCAGAAAAATAACTCAGATACCAGAACTGCCTGATAAGTTTCAAAAACGCGAGCGGGAATTTTAAATTAAATACGAACTGTATTAAACGACACTAATTAGCTAAAATCAGTAATGTTATTAATACATTTAAAACACAACAAGAACAATAATATTACATTAAAAAATTACAAAATAACGTATATTAGTGTATACAACGTTTGAAACACATCGTATTTTGTACAACAACTAAGTATACAGTTCGCCAAAAACGTTAAAAAAAACATTAACTCTTCTTTAGACGCTGGAAAAACGTAACGTAAAGAGGCACAGTGCGCCCAAATGTATACGTACAGATAACGTAGCAATTAACCCGGATTTTTGACGATTGGGTGTACCAATTATTTTTTAATACGAACAAGATGTATACATCTTTTTTATCACACTTATTATGAATAAACAGGAAGTATAGCCAGATAACTAGCGCGCCGAATGTTGAGGGGTAACGTGATCACGAATTTAATTGATTATCAAAATATACATAAATTAATGAATCTACAATAAATACTTCAGGTTTGGAAAGAGATATTTTGCACTCAGTGCACCTATACCGTAAAAGACATGGCGTGATGATGAAATAATAACAATAATCTTAAATATGTACTAGTTACAACGACAATTTATTCAATACTTAGTTAAAAAACACTGTTATATGGCCAATATCACATGACCTTACATCACGCGTGTATAATAGTTTTTACGCGCCAAATCCAAGCACACTATTTTTTACTCAATACACTGTACCTCACACGTATAATATTATTTACGCGCCCAAATATGAACAGATGTTTTTTTTATCAAAATATAAGCATTCATAACGTTCTCATAGACATTGTTATAATAGAACGAATTAAAAAAAAATTAAGTCTTACCTAAAACACATGGATAGGGGTCTATTGTGAACACATTTTGCAACAAAAGACAATGGCGGTATGTGCTCCAGTACACCAATAATCCTTTTCCCACTGACTGAATAAAGAATTTTACATCGAATTATTTTTCATGTTTTTTAAATACCACGCTTTCGCTTAAGTAAAGTGTTTCACTCTTTTTTGGGTAAGTGTATTCGCTTCTACAATAAAAGACCAAAGGCCGTTATTAATCTCTCAGACACAAAGTCTAAATCCATTAATATATCTTTGTAAAAAAGCCTATTGCAAAGTAAATGATTATTATTTTAATGATAAATATGCTTTGACTGTGTAAGTCCTGCACCACAATAAATTAGTTAATATTGTAATATTCTAACATAAATGCTTATTTTAAAAGATGCACACGTAGACCTATGGAAGTTTCATTTGCCAATTCTTCTCCATAGTGAGGCATTTTTTGTAGCAGTGGTAGTTTCATTTTGACGTACAAAAAATGCTATTTGATTTTGAAATAACAAAAAAGTTACATTACGCCTGTAATACGCGAAAAGTTACTATGAATTTCCTCTAAAAAATCTAATATAAAATACCAATGGTTTGACCCAGGAATCGAACCTGGAGTGCATTGACATACAGTCACGCTTGCAAACACTGAACCAACAAGGCCGTCTTGTTTATACATAAATTTCAAAACAGATCGACATCTTCAGGTGAAAACCATGAGTGACCTATCTTGATCAAATAGGACTAATACTGGCTGATGGGAAATTAGAGGTGTTCTGCTTCGGTGCCTGTGTGTGCATGTATATAAAGAGAGTGATGGTGAATGTAAAAGAAGCATGCCAGGTCTGGAAGGATTGAAATATTTAATACTCACTACTATCTGCCTGCCCTGTACATGAAAGTATAATTATAATGAAAATTATAGCAATCAAAATATTAACCCACTTTCTAATTAAAGACAGTTTTTTAAACCACTAAAATGTACTGCACATAGTAAAAAAAGTAGTGTAACATTAAGTCTGGAATTCCCAAAAAGGTAGACAGAGGAATGTAGAACACTCCTTTGTTACACCAGTTATATTCATGTCCCACAATGAAATAGGTGGTGAACCTATTGCCATACACCGGGAACATATCCAAATTCTGAGCCACTACTAGAAAATCTAATTTAGAAAAATTTTGTAGTGCCCCACCGGGGAATTCAACCCAAGACCTCCCAATCGGCAGTCACACTTGCAACCAACAAGACCAAGGAGGCAGTTAGTAAAAAAAGTAATAATTAAAACAAACTGCTTACCGCAAACAAAACACGACTGTATGTAAGAGAACATTAATTGACAAGTTATGAAACCAATTACAAATGTCCATATGTGTCATAGACCTATTACATTTACAAGAACCCAACTGTAAATTATATACTTGTTCCCATGTAATGTATGTCGGGCTGTGTAACATTGTCATTACACTGTCCCCATCTACATTACGAGTTTCAATTATTTCAATTTTGCATTGTATTCGGTGTAAGAACGATTTGCATATATTTGCCATTCCTCACCTCATGTGTAATGAAATGTACTATTGTGTTCTTTTATCAATGAAGTCATTAGAATATGTCTTTTGTTTAGCATGTGTAATGGATTAGTTGTGTATTTTTATTTTGTTGTATGCAACATATAGTGTTTTTTAATGTAGTGTATGGTTGTTGAACAAATTAGATATGTTTGTTATACTATTATTAACTTGTATTTTAATTTGATGATTTAATTTATTTTCTGTTAAACCAATTTGATTGTTTTTTGTAATTTTCTGATTTATCATATACCTTTGAAAAGAAAACGGTTCATTTATTTAAAAAATAAGAAGAAATTATACAATAGTTATATAAAACAAGTTTATGCTATTACTACTCTAACAGGGGATATATCTTACAGTTATTTAATGGATTAAGAAAACAGGAAATATAATCTCAATCACCAGTCTTTAAAAGTCCTGTTAAAAGAAAGTTCCAACGTTCTTTTCACATACAATCTTAAGGAGACAACTTATAATTATACTTATTTAACATTTTAACAATTTCCGTAATAAAAAAATAATAGAAAACAAAATATTTACAACAGAAATGTTGTATAATGGTGCTGCTAATTGATTATTAATACATATTCTGTCTTTAATCCCTCTCAATGGGAGAGACCCGAGCCCAGCTATAGATAGATAAAAAAAGGTAGCAATAATATATAATAAATATAAATTAATTACATAGTTTTACTATTATGTAGACACCGTGATGATTTAATTGATGTTAGTGTTTTTACTGGGTAGTGACATCTAAAGGGCGAAGAAATAAAGTTATGACGGTAGACAGAATAAACACAACATACCCACTTTATTAATCGATCACTTACATATGAATGGTAACATCGTTATTGAAATTGCGCGCCTTTTATTCCCGATGTTTTCTAATATGAAATATTATCGTAGAAACTTTCAGTATAAAAAGTCGTAGACTCCGCAGTCACGGTGGAAGGTAAAAGTTACTTACTATAATTATCCAACTTTCGATGTTGCCGTTAGTGAAACAGGAAATTACAAAACATCAGGTTTAACTGTGTAATTGCAATTTCATATAGAAACACAAACTATTATATGTTCAAAACTTTAAGCGCGGCAAAGTCTAAACTCACTAAGTATAGCAACATCAACGCTCAACTTTTCCTTTACGTACTTGGCACGTAAAAGATGACACTAAACAAGGATGCAACTTGCAATAAAAACTAAAAAAAAAGGGAATAACGCCCGGCGATAAGTCGCGATGTTACGAAACAAAACTCGAAACTTTTTAACTTACCATAAACGATATGTGGGTGAAGCCGCAACTCGCGAATACAGTCTCCTGTATGAGCGGACGAGGCCCATTCTTGTCCTGAATTTCCAGTTTAAACCATTGTATAATTCATCACTATACTTTTTGTTTCGAACGGCAACTCTAGCTTGTCCCAATCACTGTTGATATTTATTTGTTGACACAAAACGAGGTTATTGCCGTTCGCTCTAACATCTGTGTGTAAGTTAACAGAAAGTTTTCACTTCTCGTCGCACAATTATCTTTAAACTTATTTTACAAATAATCTATGTGGTTAACAGTACAAAAGTTTATATAATTATACACTAGCAGGTAAGCAACTCGCAAACGGCGAGCAGGCAAGTGGTTCGCTTGCTAGCAGGCAGTTCGAAACTTAAAAAAAACAATAAAACTTGCAGGCGCACAAGCACACTCGATGAACTGCTACGTAACAGTGTGCGTGAATGGAAACGCGCCGCTTGCGATACCGTGAACGCTCTTAGCGCAAACTGAGGGTTACCATATGAGCGTTAATAATTTACTCGACAGCAACATTTTTTTTAGACTTGACAATTATATTTTTTATAAAAATACTATTTTATAAAAATTGTTTGTCTCTCTTAACTTATACCAAGTATATCAGTGATGCGTTATATACTTCTCTGTACCTATAAATGTATACCAAGTATATCAGTGATACGAATCTTTCCAAAAAATTCATAACCTAGACTCCAGTTAAACACTCTGCTTTAACGAAAACTTGAGATGTTTACCGTCGAGGCATTTTTCTTTTTACGACTTCCAAACCTTGGGGAAATAGAAAAACCAAAAGTCAAATCAAAATCGACTGCTTAACATTATTATGATTTGCAACCATATGACGAATTACAAATTTGTAGATTTGAGGACTATTAATGACTGACGAATAATTGAATCGACCATTGAATCGATTATAGGTACAGATCCAAAATTTTATTGAGCATATTATAATCAACGAAAATTATTGACCAAAGAAAATAAAATACTGCTTCCTGAATAACACTACTTAAGTAATTTTTTTAACTAATTCCTTTTTGTAATCAAAGCGTATTTCTGTCCTAGGAATAAGCTATTTATTCATGAAGTCTTATAACTCTATTCTGGTCATACTATATCTAAAACATTTACTACAATTTTTTTCCTAAATAAAATTGTAAGAAGTAAAGTTTCACTTCACAGTTGTCCACTACAAAATCTTACACCATAAGTACAGGAAAATTTACTAGGTGGGTAACACTAACTGATGTCTTTCCCGTCAAACCGCCGAAAGTGTACAACGCAGAGATGCACGCACACATATACAAAGTCAGTATAACGTCTTGAAGTCGAACCACGAACGAAACGAAACCTCCGCCCGCGCACCAACGTCCTTGCGGCCACCGACCGCACCATGGTATATTACATATTGCGATAACACCTACAGTAATCTATTATCGATCTTAGCTACTAGCTTATAAGGCTCAATTCATAAAATTGTTTGAAATTAAACTGTTTTAAACACTGACGAAAGTTCCGACACCATAAACAATCTTGTATACTCAAGTGTTACCTAATCCTTATGACATAATCGTCTCAAGCCTTAGATAGCATTTAATTACTGCACGTAAAAGCAAACACTGAAGGAAATCTACCTTATCGTATGTTTTATCCAACTTTTACCTGGACTTTACCCGAATTTCAATGTAAGTTATGAAAAAAAAATACAAATACATTAACGGGTGACTTTAATTTTACATTTACTGCATTTTTTTTATAGTTTTCAAGTAACCATGTTTCAATTTAGTATATATACAAGTTTATATAATAATTATATAAATCTCTGCATTTTATGTACCTAGTTACTTCTGTATTTCTGTGGTTTTAGTAGTTACTTTATTAACAATAAAATACGAATGAAAAAATTAAATTAAAACCATGTGTGACTGCTTAAATCATTTGTTGTAATTATTATTGTACGTAACCTCACGCCTGTAATCCCCGAAGAGGTAGGCAGAGGAATGTAGAACATTCCCACGTTTCACCAGTTACGTT
>DWDU01001492.1:0-14539 GCA_018245575.1 Jemadia suekentonmiller
ACAAAAATGTTCTAATTTAGATTTTCTAGTAGTGGCTCGGAGTCTGGATATGTGCCCGATGGATGGCAATAGGCTCATCACCACCTATTCCATAGTGGGACGTAAACGTAACTGGTGAAACGTGGTAGTGTTCTACACTCCTTTGCCTACCTCTTCGGGGATTATAGGCGTGTTGTTACGTTTTTTTTTATAACGAAGATAAAAGTAATTTTTATTCATGTTAGATTGATCAATCAACTGCCACGGTTTTGTAAATTTTTTTTGTAACTAAAAGTCTAAGTCAGGTTACAAAAATTTGACAAATACAGCTACGCAAATAAAAATTAAAGAAGTGACAAGGTAATGTCTTTCGTAGCTAAATACAAAGTCCTTTGTTGTAAATGGTATAATTTAAAGATTTTATAGACGGTACCGCTCATACAAATAGTTCTTTGCAAGACGACATTGTTATAGATTTTTTACGGTTTTTACGTTATTGAAAAACTGTGTTTTTATTCAATTTTGAATACATTACGTTTTGGTGATTCAAGTTTTTGAAAAACGAATACTATATTCCTTTAACGGCGTACGATTCATCTATATTTTTTCATTAGAGCTTCTTACGCCTTTGTGTTTCCTCTTGATTACTCATTGTGGTAAATACTCAAGGCTTTCGACTTGTAGCGACACGTTTGTGACTAACGTCTGCACTACAATTTAGTTCATAGCGTAGATCGCGAACAGACACAGAATTCAAATCATTAATAATTTTCTCTAATTGTCACACGTGATTTTCAAACTACAGTTTTTCCAACCCTTCTTATTGTTCCATTGTTGGACACGAGTTTCCTCTCATAATGAAAGGTTTAGGTCATAGCCTGCCACACTGGCCAAGTGCTAGTTGGCAGACTTGACACGCCTTGAAGTTTTTTTTGCGGTTCTAAGGTTCTTTCAAGTTATTTTCTTTTACCGTTACAGCAAGTGATATTTTATTACTTAACACACTTTTTTGCAGAGGTGCGCGCCAGGATTTGAACCCAAGACTAGGAGAAGAGGAGGCTAAATTCTTAACCACTATGCTATTACTGCTTCAAATATAATAATAAAATATCCTAATTCTAATACAATATTCTTTCAAAATAATACATACATATCATCACGCTAGTTCCCTTGCGGGGTAGGCAGAGAGCACAGAGTCCCAAATATCTCTGTTCTTACAAATTTGTCGTGCTTCTTCAAAATCAAATTAATAATTATGAAATTTTATTATATTTCTAAACGTATAAGAAATATATCATTGTATTTATAACAAGTCACGTCGACATTGTAAAGACACTCATTACTATGAATTATTCAAAGCAGAAACGCCATGTGTATATTGACCGTTAATGACTCTATAAAGAAAGCATGCTGAGCGCGCTGATGAATGAAATATTTCCGTTGGAAATTCAAAACCGTGTGATTGTTCCACATAACAATTGTAGGATCAAGCTACGCGCAACATAACCGGTTCATATAGTCTACAACACACTGTACGACATATCAGAAAGGATATGAACTCATACGTGAAATTTGTAAATTTATACTTGTCTAACAAATTATGGGCTCGTCAAATGATGATAAATTTGAAAAATATCGTATCACATATACTTTTAAAGAACATTTATCAATACATACATATAATAGAGAAATGATATCTTAGATGTTACATAAAGATAAATATACATACCGCAGACAAAATAGGTATTTGGTTAATCGGCCCTAAATACCTACGTTAAGTAGACGCATGGAAACGGGATCGAGTAACACTTTGATTAAAATATATAAACAAACATGATTTTTAACACGAAATTACACAAACATTGAATAAATTCTATCTCCGCTCACATTACTGACTTCGTGTGATTATTTCTCAATACACAGTAACGTTATCAATGTGGAGTGAAACTATTGAGAAAAATGTCACTTTTGAGTGAGTATTTCAAAAGATAAATGACACACATTTATTTTGATAAGAACTTAACCAGAAAATTCAGAGATGTGACGTTTATTTTCATCAATATACTCACGCACAATATACTTACCCCATTTGTGTAATATACTACAATTGCTTAAAATAACGAAGTATTATTCTTCTTTTTGTATAGTTGTCCTCTAAAATGAAAAATGAGAGCCCTTTGTTTTAATATTTTTGGGGATGCCGGGTAATTGCTCCATTCTACTTTGTCTCTCGAATATCTCTAATTAAAATTACGAATCTAATATGGAGAGTGTAATAATTTCTTACTGTTACAGTAGAAAATTAAAAAAATCTTACCGCGTAGTAAACTAGAATAATTCTTGAATAAAAATTGAATGAGAAATAAACGTATAAAAGTAAGTAAGGGAGTGAATTATTCAAGAAATAATTACAATATATGGTCACCCTAAACACCAAGCCTCAATAACATAAAGACTCTGTTTCCAATGTTTTGTTACTAAAGTTTATTCATGCATAATACAATACGACTAATTCCTCGGTACCAAAGATAACACTTCGGTAAAAGGGTAAACCCGGAAAGTTATTGTTAAAGATAAGAATTACCACATAGATAAGGCAAAAAGAGTAGTTTCTGACGTTAAAAACGATGGCAATTTCCATTAATGTCTTAAATCGCAGATATAGAAACAAGACAACCAAATGGTGAGAATGTTTATAGAAAATTCCAGAAAGTTCTACCTCTGTAACATTATGGCCCTCAAGTACATGTAACTGTAAGCTCTAGAAAAGACAGGTAATATTCACGAATGTCATTTCGAGTGCACACTTCAAGCTATCTGATGGATGGTTATGGAACAATAACACCATTTCTGTTGGGCTATGGTGACACAAATGTTTTAAGGTCAGCGATGTCCCATAAAGGAATGTAACAATGGCGTTGCAGTCTCACGGGTGTTCTAACGGTATTTAGATACATATGCATCTCGCAATCAACTAGGAACAGCTTTTGAATTTTCTTCGCCCTTTCCAAAATTTTTTTTCAGATTCAAAAATATATTTCCTCTTTTTCTCAATGAGACGTGCATCCTTACATTAGATTATCATGTACTAAATGATCTACTCGTATGTTTAATAGCGTAATTTGACTTAATTCTTTTTTAAAATCATCGGTGGGAGTTATTCTCGTCTAATATATATTAGACGATAGAATATATTCTATTAGCGATTAATATACATATCGTAAATTTTATTGGGCGTAACATAGAAAAATGTTTTTAATATTTTATTCGACCTCAAATTTTTATTTGAACACGACACCGATCTATAATAATGAACAAAGTATATAAAATGCTAATTCCTTATGAAATGTCGCTACAATTTGTTTACAACTGGAAGCCGGTGCATAAAACTGTTTATTGGCTTTACAGTTGGCGAATAAATTAATTTGATTAGCTCTCGAACATAAAAATAAATATCTGATTGAAACATATAACCGCCTTCCAATTTCTTTTACGCAGTTGTAATGTGACGCTGTTAACGAACCTCGGATCAGAGTAGGTACATGATACATACATATATTTAAGTATTGTAGCATGTCCGTGAAATCTACATACTAATTGGTGGCTGACTCAGTGGCAACAAGGGTTGTCAAGACATACTTGCGAATCATATTTTTCATCGTTAACATTCACTTAACAATGTGTGTCGTACACAAGCTATTTCAGAACAGTGTGAATTTTACAATCATGAACGTTCTTCACAGAATTATGACGTCCTCATTTACTGAACCTCATTCCTTGTGAATTAATAATGTAATGAATAAAACCAAATTCATATCAATTTTGCAGTATCATATTTTTTGGCCGACGTTAATAAGTATTGATCACTTCTAAATCGGAATATTTTCTTCGAAGTAGGTTACTCGTAAGATATATTAAGCAATGCATAAAAAACCCTCAAAAGTTAGTACTTTTATTGGTCTTTGATTAGACTACGCTCTTAATAAATGTATTTGAGATCATTCATATTCTTAAATTTGTTATCAATAATCAAGTTTTCTATATTCAGTACTTCTTCGTCAGAGGTATGATATATGTATATGACAGCCCTAATCACAATACCTCATGTCGTAAAGGAATTTCGAATCTTCAAGGCACAATACCCATGATGTACAGCTGACGCAACTGTTATTATTTTTATTTTTTTAATGAAAATTCTATTCATGCGTGTTTGCTAAAGTTCTGCTGGATAATGATGTCAGACTATTGTATGGTTGTCATCAGTAAGTACTTCATAACAATAATTATAAAATAGGTAGTTATGTTAAAACATAATCAAGTATCTTCTTATGATTATAAATTACCTACGAGACGAATGCATGGATAACTATAATTTACCAGAAGCAATACGACGACCAGAAATAATAACGACAATCAATTTTGACTTTTTGTACATTGGGTAGTCATTGAGCACGAATAAATAATGATGAATGAACATACACATTTTATAAGCTCCATCGGTCAAAGAACAAGCTTAAATGTAATTACTAAACAAAGGTCAGGGCCTATTCGGATGACCGTAAATCGACGATTTAGCGAGATGTTCCTTTTTCAACAAATAAAATCAATGCAATGTTAGACATAATCTTATTTATAAACGCCGCTTTGGATAATTGACTACACACGACTCTATTAGTTCATCGCGGCAGTCGCCAAAGAATAGCGTTAGACCACACATGAACTGGATCTATAGGCGCCTCAAGGTCAGATTGTCGGATTCGTTTTCACTGTTCTAAGGCATTGCCAAAACGTTGTACTTATGGCAAACGATCGGTAAGAGACTTCGTTCGAGAAATTCTGGTCTTGTCACAGTTTGATACAAGTTGCGTTTTTTACCATCATTAATAATTGTGAATGTTGTAAGTAATTTTCTAGGCATAAACAACCACAAAATATCGTGTCAGTGACCGATGACCACAAATTTATTTAGGTATAACGGATTCGGTTTTAGAAGACCAAAAAAATTTGAAATGATGTTAAACGTCTTCTGTAAATAAATGGAGAACAAGATTACGTATACATGAAACATATAAATTTTTCATCATGGCAAAAATATTACCTGTGTCTTTAAAAGTATTGAACATAATTACATTTCTTTGCAGCATTCAATCTTATATCATTAATTGATCCTATCATTAATTTGACCATACAAAATGAAGCCCTGTTTAACTTCCCTATTACACGATCGAAAACGATCTAGGCATATTTTCGTTTATTCGTTCTATTCGTTCCAATATTATCAACCGTTATTTCTGAGCCGTTCAAATCTCTCTTGTTTTACATACCTATATTACATTTATACAATTTCAACTTGTCTTTTCACTTAACAAAAAATTGAACCACTGGAGATCATCACGTCCAATAAATATACAGAAACGATTATCTAAACGTGCCTCGTCAAGGTAATCATTTCTCGCTGTGGTAATTGCACGTTTTCTAATTTTTATTGCTGGCAAGCTATCAAATTACGAGAAGCGTGCAGTTACGAGCTTGTGGAGCGCATTTTAGAGGTCAATGGTAGCCGATAGTCTTGTTTTTAAAAAGCCATCTCGAGACTCGTCCCAAATGTTGTTCTTCAACCTACTTATTACCCGCCGCGGGCTTGACGTCTAATTATAGTACTCCGACGACTTAATTGCGGACAGGATTACTGACACTTCCAATGCTTGCATCATCAATAATTTTCAACGGCAATAATTCCCTTCCTATTGAACGCTATTTACTCAATGCTAATTTTAAATCCATAAGTCATTACTACGAATTGATGGCACACAACTTTCTGCTTCACACCGGCGCGTGAAGAAAGCTTGCATATCGCGAATGATCGCTATCGATCTCATTAACTGCTTCTGCATGAGACATCGGCGTCGCACGCTCATCATGGGATGTTCGAGTCTCGAATACACCTGCAGACGGTGAGGTGAAACGTACTGTGGGCGCGTCACGCACCGGAGAAAGTGTACTACAAAGCGTACCTTGCGACTGGCCCCCAATTAGGTTGCGGCCTCGAAAATCAACGGTCAAGAGCCTTCTTTTTACGTATCGCGAACCGACGCTCTTCCGAACCGGTCCTCACTATCCCATAACGGCCGTGAACAGATTAATTGTTAGGCGCGCCGCCATTTCCGTGTGCTCTATGCTTTAGACGCCATCCCAAAACGCTAAGAACTTCAATGTACAAATACACAACTCAGCCAACCAAGTTATTCGTTAATTTGCTACTAGTAATATGTTGTTGAGTATTATAAGTTGAATATGCCCGGTTATCTATTGCATATTAATATGCCGTTTCAGACGCGAGACATTAAGCGGAACCAATTTCATTTCTTATCAATATCAAGAATGTATCGTGACGTGAATTTGCATATCGTCTGTGTTATCGTCACACCCAGCATTCCGCTAACTCGAACTCTCGAAAAGAAATCGAAAAGTAATAATTATATTGACGGTAAGACGTTCTGTGGCGGACGGCGGTCACATAAATTTATCTGTAATACATTACGTTAAGGTTTAAAATGGTTGCAAGTTTTTTTTTATTTTTTTTGCTTCTCCGTTCCCAGGTCCTGTTTCTCCCGGTCACCAAACAGGATTCCTTTAAACACTCGCCCATACGTTTCAATGGGCCGTTTCTTACATTGTCTGTTAGCATGATAACTTGAAGCACGGGCGCATACAAAAAGGTCGGATGTATGGAATTACATTAGAATATTACAAAAGGAGAGAATAGAATGAATGGGTAATATTTTAAAAGATTTCAATAATGACGTATAAAATTATTGTTATCATGATCGTCATCTGTTCTGTTATATAAGACAGTTATATGCCAGATTCCATAGTCCGCCACGTTGACCATATGCGGGATATTCACAATAATTAATGTGGATATTTAAAATTTTATAATCACACCAGACTTAAATATCTAATTCGCAATGCTAAAATCTATATTTTTTTTTAATTTTTAATCATCTCAACATTTTTAATACTGATTTTGTCCCATAAGTAACTAAAACGATCGCATAAAACAATACTACATTATGCGTTTGGATCTGCATTAGATAACAACAGTGGTACAGGAGTATGTATCACGTAAACAATGAACTTTAAATGGATTACGCTTGTAGAATCGAACTGATAAATGAACTGTTAAACAATAGGTAACGTGCCTTTGGACGTGACAAAAGACCACATGGAGCTCCGGATGCAATAATATTCAGGTGCTTATTTAAGATAAGACAGTTGTGTAGGAACGTAGAAATGATATTTAAGAGGCGTGGTAGGTGTTAAAATCTGTGTGGGCGCACGCCGTCTTTCACAATAGTCTCAATTCATAGATGATTAGATATCAAAGTTAGCACTTTTTAGTGTTTCTTTGAATGTTAGATGCCAAGTTTGTTATCTGTTATTCACGGACTCTAATACTTTTCTACTCAATAGTAAGTACAAACTGTGAACATGGCACGTTTCCTCCATTCAAAATAAATTTGATAGAATACGGACACTACTAAAGTTCACTTTTCCGTTGAAATTGTGGAACATGTAAAATATTGGATTAAAAATATTCCGACTAAACAATGTGGAAATTGTAGTTTTCCTTGGATAATAGCTACTTAATACTATGATTAACGAGTTGCTGATAACTGATAAGATATGTCTTATCAACGTGTTTAATGACTAAGGGTGGGTTGCTTTGTGAACAGTAGTACCGTTGTATATTAAGATATTTAATGAAACTATTGGAGTCATGATTTCGTGATCATGTCTGCCTCGAACATTGATTGCCTCGTTGTTAGAGTGGTAGCGAGTCAAGCGAATGTTATAAACGATCGTGAGGTCCTGGGTTGAAATCCCGGGTCGGGTGCTATTGAATTTATTTTAATAGAAAATCTCAGTCAAATTCCTAGTAGTCCTCGAAGTCTGGAATTGTGCCCGGTGTAAGGCAATATACTCACCATCTATTCCATGGTACGGCGTAAAAGTTACTGATCAAAGTTCTTTAACTACCTCTTCGGGGATGACACGCGTGATGTTAAGTTTATAATTATAATTATGTACACTCATTTTAAGTAATTTAATGCTATTATGTTGGTAATACCTTCTAATGACATTGCCAAGAGTTCAGTCGCGGGGTGATTACGACCGCCAAGGATCTGCGGTTTCCGATCCATTTATCTCTTAACCGGATCGATTATCCGACCTCGAACAAAACTAAAGTAATCCTTTAGGTCAGTGTTACGCGATGGTCGTTTAAAAACCTTACAGAGAAACCTTATCACCGATATTTGATCACGAATATTCAGTTTAATGAGTAAATGTTACATTATAACATGTAATATAATGTTGTAATAACAGAATAATGATATTAACGTAACGTCACGTCTGTAATCCCCGAAGAAGTGGGCAGAGCAGTGTAGTACACTACCACGTTTCAACAATTACGTTTACGTTCCACTGAAGAATAGGTAGCGAGTCTATTATCATACACCGGGCAGATATCGGAGCTACTGCTAGAAAATCTAAGTTAGGAAAATCCAATAGTGTTCGACTTGGGAATGGAACCCACGAAGTTACGCAGTCGCGCTTTCAAGCAACACGAACAACGAAGCTATTGATAATAATAATGAAAACGAAAAATATACTATCTTATTAAATTATTATAACATAATCACAGCACAACATGGTCTTCGGATCCGACTTCAAGAAATATTCTATTTATAACAAATTAATCATGAAACAAAGATTTTTTAACATGTCATACATTTATCGAAAAATTTTCAACATGTACCTACCTACGTTTTTTGCCTCTCCATAGGAAATCAGATAATTTGACGTAAACCTGACAAATTGATAATTATAAATTTTAATAGTGTCTACTCAAAAGATAGGAATATGTTAAGACTAATGCTTGACATTGACAAAAACGAGCTAAACATTTGGCCGTTTTGGGATTTATTAATTTATTATAATATAATTATATTACCATGGAATCCAATTTTAATCATTTAATACTTACCTACTATAAATGTTAGCAATCAATACCACCACAAAATGGGATTCAGTTGAGCCTGTATTTCCCAACATCGGCATTTCGACGCGGCTGATACACTGTTTTTATGATTGGAATGGGATTCTAAATCAGGACAAGAGTCCGGTATACGAGGAAGTCCCGTAGCTTATTCTCAAGATGCAGCACTTGATGAAGAACCGTCGTAGTAACAACCAGTTTATTTTTGACAAATTAAAGGTCTCTAATAAGGAATACTGATTAATCTAACGATAGCAACCGGGTATTATTTCATAATATGTCGTGACTTGTAAACTCGTTTAAAAACGTAACAAAAGAAAAAAAACTATAATACCTTTTTAGTAGCTTAGTAATTTAAAAGCCATATAGAAAAACATAAGAAATAAATTTAATATATAGTTTTTAGGAAATTAATCGAAATACTCATAACATTATGTTTACACCATAGACTAAAATAAATAGAAGAAATGGCGCGTTAAACTGTTTGTTGTTTTTTAGTTAAAAATTTAATGCATCTCAAACTTTTGTTACCAATAAAAAGTTTTAAGGCATTTAAACTTTATTTTGTATATTTACTATTAACATGATGAATTGAACTTGACCTTACATTTAACGAGTTGAATAAAACAAATTAATATTCTTACCTTGAATGTTTCGGCAATCCGTTCAAAGTTAAGCCAACTTTGAAAACACAGTTGTATCACAACACTGGACAGTTACAATAATAATAAATTTACTTGTAAACCAATAAATTGAATGCTTGATAAGTATCGAAAAGGACCACCGTACGAAAAAAAGTAAAGTTCAACATTCTCTTCGGAATGCTTACATTTCAACCGCCGAAGTCTCGCACGGGTTCCAAACTTTTTAAATTTTGTTACAGTGTTCGTTACACAATATAGCAATTTTGTCTTTTTAAATGATTACACACTTGTTACTCACAACATTTCATAGTTTTGGTTTCATCGTTATGTGGCTGTCACTGACGTAAAAGATCACGGTACACCCTCGCGTTGCAGCGGTCAGAACCAATATGGCGGATGGCGCGCTAGCTAGCGCGACGAAGGAAAGGAGCGGTGTCGGTCGAATGGACTGAGAACGAATGAAATTGTTTGAACGATGAATCTATAATAAAAATTAATATAGACTTTATTACTTAAGCTTGAGGTTTAAAATTAATTGTATTCCTTTTAAAATAACGAATTAATTTAACCATGCTGTTACACACTGACTGCTTGTTTGGACCACTACCATAATACATATTATAATGTATATATAATACATATTATATATACACATTCGGATGTGTACGTACTAGCGGCTGAAATAGCTGGAGCATATTTTAACTTTTCGTATATTTCAATTACTTACGAAAAGGAAAAATAATAAAATCAGAAACATAAAAAATAAGTCTCGATACATTTGAAAGATATTTATATTCGTGATATTCGACGATTAAATTAATTAATCAAATACAATCTGTCAGTACTCTTGACACATGTAAACAAAATCACTAATGTTTTCACCCTAATGTTCTGATGTGATTCCGTTTTATTTTTAGTGCGTAAATTATGAATCTGGAGCGTTCATTTTGAAATATACTTGAAAATCGACAATGGCTTTGGATCTAGTCAGTATAGCTCAGCCGCATTATATACCTGGGTATGAAGTTTATTACTCGCTGTATTAAACACTAATCTTAATCTTATCTTATTTTATCTTATCCTGTTAGGCAGCCTTACTAACGTGTATTTTGGTTTTACCTTTTTGTAATTCGAGTAGTCGTTGTTTTCGTATTTATTTAATTATTGACGTCATATAAGATATCTTTATACGGGTGCTTCACTTTATAGAATCTATGTATTACAGAATTTAAGTAGTTTACTACATTTGTGTTTATTAGTGTGTATATGTAACGAATGTCATTTATTGAACATTTGCGAACGCGAATGCGAATACGAATATTTGCTACCGACATTCGCGAACGCGAATATTCAGTTTTTGATAGAAAGTTTCACAGAAGAATTTAACTTTGTTTGTTTTCATTACATTATATATTTTTTCTCTTGTAAGTTTTAATGAAAATTTAATTGTTATGCTTCATTGCCAAAGTAAAACAAATACATAAATAATACCAAATGATAAAGTGAAGATTGATAATATGATTACGAGGTTACCTTACTTTTTCTTGTTTTAAAAAACACAGAACATGAATGGATTTTGAATTTATGAACCTTTTTTTGATATTCATATTCGCAAAACAATTGGAGAAATTTTGCGAATGCGATTATGCAAAATACGCGAATATTCGCGAATGCGAATATTCCTTACATCACTAGTGTCTATAACAAAGAATAATTTTACTACTCCCTTCTTTGTCGTACAACGCACATTGGAATTTGCGTTGTTTAATGCGAAATAATAGCATTGTGTTGCGTGTCGCGTGTATTTTTCAGTTCTCGAGCCCTTTCAAACGTAATCTAACGATCGGCAGCTCATTCAGCTCGCAACAGATTAGACATTGATAATCCAACAAAAACTGGTCGCATGGGAACCCAAGCGCTCGGTAGGTACAGATGCAACTACTTAGAAGGTTGGCTTGACGAGCGCAAAAAGTGATCTTGAATGCCATAGCGTGTGGTTAGAATACTTTCGCACAGATGCCTAAGTGGCTAGAGATATTATACATCTACTTGCATGTGCATTGATAGGAAGCACAAATGTTATGAAAAATGTAGATAAAAATGACAAGGTATAAAAATACCACATGGAAATTGTAAGCAGAGATTTCGTTAGGTTATGTGGGCTGACTTGCACATACAATTTTAATAATTTGTCGCTTTGTTATATTTCAGTATATACAATATGTTATATATATTATATACTGCTATTTACAAAGCACAGCTGCTGCTGTTGTTTATTAGATTTTTTATTAAAATTTTATATAATCACACATTTAATGTACCGGTTTAACTTATGTATGTTCTTCTGGGATTTGTATTACATTGTAATACGGAAATATCGTTGTTATAATATACTTATACATAGTTTAAAAAAATATTAATTTGAATGATAGACGTTTCTTTAAAGATAGGTATTCCATTAAAATACCTGAATTAATGAATTACATGAAATAAGATTCGTATATGTTAATAGTTTTGAAATCTTATATTTATAACTTGTTCATAAATTAATTTTGTATAATAGGCTATCAACGAGAAAAAATCAAGAGAGTTTCAACTGTTATACAATATTTAGAAAATTTTATTGATATAATTTTAATTTTAAGTCTTGATGAATTGGTAAATGGTTACATAAAAGTATTTCTTTCAGAAGCCAAATATTGCCATAAGTGCGTAGTTGTTATTTCATTATGAATTTTGTTCACAAAAAGTTGTCATTAATGGAAATGATGAATCTGATATGTCATTAATATTAATTACAATGCAGTGATAGCCTAGGGGTCTGAAACTCGGCCTCTCCGTCCAGGAGCCCGGGTTCAAATCCTGACGGGCACTTCTTTACAAAACATGCGTTCTAAGATTAAATACCACTTGTTACAACGGTGTAGGAAAATATCGCGAGGAAACCTGCACACCTTAGAGAATTCACAAAAAAAAATTGCTCTCTGAGGCGTGTGAACTTTGCCAACTCGCACTTGGCCAGCGTGGCAGACTATGGCCTTAACCCTCCCATTCTGAGAAGAGACCCGTGTTCCAACAGTAGAACGATAAAAGGGTCGGGAAAAAAAATACATTTGATAAATTAAATATAGATAGGAGTATAACAAAAATCATACAAGCTATATATATTCATGTTGCTCTTGGTGTCGAAATTATTGTGAATCGAAAGTATTTTGAATGGAATCTTTTTTATTGTGTCGTCTCAAAATTGGCAACTTATTATTCATGTAACTTGCTTCATATTTAAAGTATAATAACTCAAAGTCAGCTTTGGTGATCAGGGTTGACAAGATGAATAAATAATTAATTATTAATTACATTTCGATGAATTTTGAAATGAAACTCCATTTATATTAAAGACCGTCAATCAGTCTTTATTAGGAGTCCATATTATAAATTATTTAATAGGAGTGTTACGTGCCTAGCGTAGAAGTATATAATGGCAATCTTCAATTCAACTATAGACGGCGCTGTATGTAGTCACGTTATAAATGTTTTTTAACAATACCTTAAATCTCTCTTTCCTCTCCTTGTCAAAGCCCCTTCGTACACATGTATCCGATACACGACGACTTTTGTCTCCAAGCGACAATCGTCATACAAATCCATTGACGTTCGTACACATGTCGCGCTGGCGACATGTTGTGTCGCGCGACTAGATTATTTAATTTCTTAAAGTTATTGCGTTTCGAAATACATTTCTTGTTCGTCGTTGCACTTTTGACACAATGATCGCGGTAACCATGGTTGATGGCTCGCCTCACCAACCGTCTTAATTCTCCCTGATGGCAGCCTTTCCGCTACACTTATAAAGGGTCA
This sequence comes from Jemadia suekentonmiller, assembly GCA_018245575.1. Taxonomy (NCBI): domain Eukaryota; kingdom Metazoa; phylum Arthropoda; class Insecta; order Lepidoptera; family Hesperiidae; genus Jemadia; species Jemadia suekentonmiller. Next base: position 13,543 of record DWDU01001492.1, read on the forward strand.
TCCAGAACCTCTTTGAAATACATAATAAATGCGAAATATAATGTGTAAACAATAATATAATTATAATGTGTATATCGCCAGCCCTACTGCATAATGACTCGCACTGAAGGTGCACCAGTGAGTTATGAGATGTCCAATCCCACACGTTTTAAGGGAACATTACGCAATAATCCTTTGACGTATTATCCTTTGACTTTTGGAAATACGTTGCATTGGTCGTATACGGGTTGTCGTCCGATGTTAAGCAACAGTCGATACCTGATCCACAAATCAGTGAGTCATTAATCAAGAAATACGCAATGATTGGTAGGTAATCTATAATTTCCGTGATATTAGAAATTACCTGTTCTAATTCTAAGAAAATCAAAAGTTCAATTTTTAAAATCAAAGTGTATGGTACTTGTATGGTAAGGTATCGTTGCTGGATTTTCCTGCACGAAAGTTCAGTCCTGATGGTCTATCTACAGGTACACAGGTCACTGTCCAGAGTACAAATACCGCATCGGTGACACCTATGGCTCCACAACGCACAAGATCCTGCTGGATCCCAATGTACTGCACTCTGAAAGGCTCGTGTTGTCTGATAGGACGGCCGACGACTTTCAGGTTCGTCATATTATTGTATGTCTTGTATATATGTGTATGTACTATGTAGTGTATATATTTTTATGAGTTGTGAATACACAATAAGTAATACTCATGTATACTTATTGCCTGTGTTTCTGCCTATATACCTTTGTATGATATTATTTAAATATGTACTTACTGCATACTCTTTCCGCATGTTGACTGGTGGAGAATGCGACTAGGCATTAAGTATGCCCTTGTGTCCCTTAGTTCAAGGTGATACAAAAAGAATAAAATAAATCTAACTTCTACCTACAGCCATGCCACACAATTAGCCCTTTTGACGCCGCGACAGTCACATGTCGTCTGTTACTAATAGCATTTATTAAGCGCGGTATTTAATCTATTAAAAGTAGGCTTACTTGGTATA
>DWDU01001493.1:0-14537 GCA_018245575.1 Jemadia suekentonmiller
CAAAATTACTAACTATTGAACTGTCAAGAGTGATATATGAAACTGTGTATAAAATGGCTTTTCGGGTGAATAACATAAATAGCTCCAGATTGTCAACCATATGTAATTCAAACTTGCTGCTTTGATGGCTCGGCGCGAAATCGGCACACATAGCGTCGTGTTGCGAACATGTTACGTAACAAGATTTACTACGAAATATCAACATATTGACTGTCGTTCAGTGGTTAGACGATACCTCAAACTTTGCATTGTAACTTAAGTCCTAATATTGGCCGTGTTCACAAAATCGGTAAGTCGTGACAATGAGTTGCGCAGTCACCGTGTAATAGCTCAACAGATTTGGAAACTGTAGAGAGGTTTGACACATTTTAAATCAATTAATATACAAAGACTGACCTTGTTTTATAATAGGTATAAGTGGACCGATTAAAAAGAGAATTCTCTATCCAAAATTAGTTTGTATAAGCTCAAATAACATATCAGCTTTTCCAATGCCGTGATATGTTTGAAGTTGTATGCAGATTCTACTGAATTTAACAATGCATACGCAGTAACTTTTTATATAAGATTTCAATACTTATTATGAACATTCTTACCAATTGTGTATTTTAAATATATTTCTCAAAAGTGATTTGTTATGTGCAGTATAATTATATTACTAACATATCTGAACACATTTTATGTATGCTTTCTTAAATGCCCACTTCCTGTCTCAATTATAGTATAGAAAATTACAGATCATTCGTCCGTGCTATTCCATAGCTTTAACGCTATTAAATCTTTAAATCTATTATGTTTAATAGAATCATCATAATGAAGACCGTGGTATTAAGATCTTTTAATATGTGTTGTGTTAGGTTTCTTTAATACTCGTGTGTTCTTTCCATTATGTTACAGAGAATTACAGAGCGTTCGTATCTTTGCTATTCTATAGTTTTGTATTTTTTGTTAGTATAATTCTTAACAGCTGTATGACGAGGCGTGAATACAACAGTCACGTAATAAGGACGCTGCTGGCTATAGTTGTTCAACTCTATATGGCGTTACAATAATTTGTTCTGCGTGCATTCACTTTCGAGATCATGAGTTTTGCTTTCGGAACTACGCTTATCTTTACGCTTGCCTTATTCTTCGTTATATATGTGGTTAACCAGGAATTATATTGTTGCTTGAATCATAAACTTGTTCATTGCATTTGTAAACAAGACTGCCACCCCTATTCCTTGTTTTTAGGTCAAAGATAGATTTAGTAAAAGATAATGAAATATCCACCTAACAAAGGTACATGACTAAAAGCAATAAAATTATTAATTCTGCAGGTTCTCCATTAGAAACAATAAACGTTTATCTTGTGTGTCCATTTCAATTATCTAAATACAATAAATCAATGTTTGAAGTTTGTGACCATTGCATTGTGAGTTTTTAATATTCAAGATGAATCAAGTTGCGATAAAGATACAATTTATTGTGACACGAAAATCTGTCTGCACAGCGGCGTTCTGTCTCTTGTGTTTGCTAGCTTACCTTATGAATATTACTATATGTTTAATCTTACGTCATTTTCGATAGTGAGGTTTAATCAGTCAATAATAGAGTTGAATTTGTAACGAATTGGGAATGAGAGATGCGTCATCGATATGCGCATGCGCAGTCCCGTTAGCCGCTCACCTGCGCTCGCGCTTCTCTAGTTATGCTAATAGTTGAACTCGGCTAGCTCTCGCTACAGGGAATCGTGGATCTTCACTTACTGGAAGCGCTGAAGCACGCTGTCCTAAATGTTTGTGAAGTCTTTGTCCGTTAAAGCAACTTCACCGAGTTGTTTAACCGGTGAACTATAGGATTTTCGGTTCTATTTTAAACTCATCCGTAAATAGCCATTCTATTCAATCTGTCGCTTTATTAAGCATGTGTGTGTGTTAACTTTATAGTATATTGTGGTTGTATTGTGTACATTTAGAATGACAATATTTTAACAGAAGTTATTGGAAGTTATTAGTAAACCTTTCTCGTGTGTGGTGTGGGTGGTTCATCCAAATCACTTTGAAAAACCCAATTTAGGGTCGTGGGCGTGTTTTATACAATCTTGATTTATTTTATATCTGCGGCCTAACACATGGAAATAATCTAGTCGATGTTCACCATGAACGGAGCGGCCCGTGGGCGGACGCGAAACTTTAACGGAAATCGATTCGAGCATCGTGTTTAAATCGAATACTCGACACCGGGGTTAAGTGTTCTCGTATTGAATGAGATGTCCCTAAGTTTACTAGAATTTCTATTACTTACTGTATTGGAGAGTGTGAATCTTAGATCCCTCTATTTGTGTCAAACAAAAAAAGTGTATTAGTTTACGGTAAAGTAAAACTGCTACTGTTGGTGCCACAAATGAATGCTCATTTGTATGTTAATGTACGTCTGGGAATTTAAAGAAATCATAGGAATTAAAAAATACCACGATGTCGAATAATGTCGTCAGACACTTAAAATTCAGACACATAAATGCTATATTTTTGCTGCCCACTTGATTACCTATGCTGATGTCTTCTATGGGGACGATAGCGGTCTTAGAGCTAAATAAAGGCTATCTGTAAGGGCATTGAAGAGATTAGTTAAGAAAATTGGACTCATAATTCTCAAGGTTGCAAGTGGTATTTCATGTTATAGGCATTTTATCATATGAAAAAGTATTTCAAATTAAAAAGTATGAACATTACCAAAATTTAAGATCTGCACATTAGCAAATTGTCAAAATTACCAATGCCGTACTGTAGCTTTGATACTCGTTAAATTATTTTATCAGATTACGTGAAATTGTATTTTATATATAAATGTCATTACTAAAGTCAAATAATAATTCTGCATTTGGAAGTTTATTAAGTGCAAAGGGGCGCGAAAATTATAAATCGTGCAAAAGAGCTGGTGGTCTACAAAATGTTGGGAACCACGATTTAGACTCAAGCTTAGTTCGTATCAAATTTGCAATCATTAATAAGATACGAGAATTGCAAATTGTGGGTCTATTCATGTTCACCCTTAAAATAAGATAACTTGCTACATGAAATTGACTAATGAAGTTGCTGATGATAGCATATTACATGGTTTTAATGAGAGCCTTTGAATTCGGATGGCAGATTTCATTATATTGCACAAAGCCCACTATTGTGTGTTAGACTACAAGGGCTACTGAAGATAGCGTAGACATCTTAATGGACCGTCTCAAAATCGATTTTTAGAATCGAGATCATCTCATACACTTGCAAAATCGATCACATCTGCACAAAGACGGTTATCGATTCGTGACGTAACTTTTTGTGTATTGTGCGGTTACGAATTTGTAACGTCGATTCGTTATTGTACTGTTGTTCATTTATTGTGTGCCAAATTACATATACCCTATACATGTTTCATCTTATGTTCAACGCAACTAACCATGTTTTTATTCTGTACTATGTTTGTTGTTTTGGCTTTCATGACCACATTTGCGATATGCTCGGGTTCCTTATGACTCGCTTATGTGTACATGGGAAATAATTATGATATTCGAAACCGAGTTATTAAAATGTACGGAGTTTTCAACGGTCTACGTAATATGGTTTCAAGTAGTGTGGTTATGACATAATTTCATTCACTTTATAACTACGCGAGCAGTGTTCGCGAATTCGTCCGCGTGAAATTCTGAAATTTTGAAATGAAAGTAGCCTAAATTAGTCCATATTGCATCAGCTACCTGCCAGTAAAGGCCCGTGAAAATCGGTCCATCCGTTGCAGAGATTAGCCGGAACAAACAGACAGACAGATAGACAAAAATTGTAAAAAAATATATTTTGGTAGGTATATGTTTCCTTGTGTACTTACATATGCATTAAGTAAAATGTGGTTATTTTAATATTACAAACAAACAATCCAGTTTTATTTATCTGTATGGATTACTCGTTTGCTATGAAGTTCGCCATCTGTGATCGACGAGCGGTGTCGGTGTCATTGCGTGTCACCGAACGGTTCTATGTGAGTTCCGCTAGGTAATGCACGATTGTGAGTAAATTTCGTCGCTCGTGCATGATGTATTCAGAGTTTATGTATTGGATAGTATTATGCGCATTTGTAAGAACCATGACATTGGGTTAACGTCTATTATCCGCTATTTAGTTGAGAGTTTGCATATATTTGTGGGAATTTAATGTAGGCAAAAGGAAATTCGCTTCCCAATTCTCGCTTTCATGTCAAGGCTATTGTGTTTTTTGGAGCGCAACGAAGCTATTGTTTTGATATTCATTTGTTTCGCACTATTTAAGTTTCGCTCTTGCATTGGACACCTATAATTAAATGTTTATAATAAAAGTGTTATGTCTATTTAATTGTCGGTATTACCAATGCAGTGTTTGCTAACTTAATGAATATTTATTCGCACGTTTACGAATGAAGCGGCCGATTGTAACCATGTCATGATTTCCATTATTAAATTGATGTCAAAACATTAAAATGTAACATATAAACATTTACGGATACAGCATTCAAACTCATCTTCTAAAACAATTAGGTACAATAGACTTTACCTAAGTTATATTTGCATTACGAATTAATTTCAACCACGCATTATATATATCTATAAAAATGTATTTATTTTTCTATAAAAATAAAACAGCCACAGTATTAAAGCGATTTGATATAAATTTTTTTTAACCATTTCTAATTTCGTTAACCTCCTGTCGCTCGTCGATAGGACGTTAAGTCATATTATATATTTTTTGCGCAATATAACCGCGTGCTACCAGGAAGCTAAACGTCCCATTTTTATCTCTCTTATTTCCATTTAATACGAAGTCTTGCAGCCGGAGTGTTTGGTTGGTTTTTACAATTGCATTTCTACTCTGGTATTTTCACTTTTTTGAGTCGCGTTATAGATTTGCTGCTCCTTATCTTTTTTCTTATAGGCAAAACTTGTTATATTGTGTATCAATTTTGTATTAGCTTTCTTCAATATAATGTATGTGATTTATGTTTCAATGTCAAATTAATCACTTTGGTTTTAAATAAAAGAAGTATTTATTATATTCTTAATAACAATATCAATTTCATTTATTATTGGAATGTTGTATTGGTTAATTCATATCAATGATTTCATTTAAACTCATACTCATACACTTAAGATTATTATGCACTTACGGCCATATCTCTATCCGTGCAGATATAAATAGTGATAGAATAATGTTATATTATACTCTTATTACGAAGCTACAATTATATGCAATTTTTGTATTTATTCTGTATAGACAACCAAAATAACATAGATATACTTGCGTGCGTTAATTAAAAGAAAAATCATTCTTCCCACAGTTAATTACACGCGTCTATGCCTTAGCGCACATCATCCCAATTTATCAAATGTCAGCGCCCTCTGCACAGTGCAACCCTCATTGCAACCGTCATAACATCGAAGTCGTTACAATATTGGCCGGAGTGGGCGTGACTGGAGCGCGTCAGGCCACCCAGCGGCGCGGCATCAGCGTCTGGTAACTGTAACGGCCGCGTAGAACATACCTTAGGGGAATAATAATTTTATTATTTGACTAATATGATCCGAGATACGGCGATAACAGGTGATTGTAGGTGTAACGTAAATATCGTTAGATGGTTTATTTGTGTAATTGTAATGCCATTACTGATTTGAAATTTGTATTATTTTTCGTCACGTGCTTTAAACAAAATGTGTTCTTACTTTATAACGGATCCTTATTTTTACAACGTTAATTAGAATAGAGAGCCAACTATTCACGACGAGTTTGTGACGGTCGATAAAGGATAAAAGTTAGAGTTAAAAATGATAAGGTAGTTTTTTAGCATTCTGTTCTACAATGTATTTGGTCGTGACAAAATAACATAAATAAATATAAATGAACACTTCACTTAGCAGCTTAAAGCCGGTAGCTATTTTAAACAATTGTAGGTACGTAAGTGGGCGGGAGGCGTAGACTGAGAAATTGTAGGCAGCGCTGCTGAAGTCCAGTATTAAGGCTATTTCAAACCAGCGTATTTTCAATGGGATCGAAAATACGCTTGTCTGAAAGAGCTTCGGGCGCGTACACTCATACGAGGCGTGCGTTGAGTACAAAGCGCAAATATACGTGCGTACAAAGACAAGCATATACGCGCCGTTAAAACGCTAGTCTGCAAGGTTTCTTAAAAGCCAAAAACGAATGTAACAAGCGTACGATTGTCACGTAAGTCGTATATAAAAGATAACTATCTCCTATTAGTTGTTTCATTTGCATATCGAGGCGTGCGTTGGTTTATTAATTGTGCTCAGTAGTTGTAGATCTCGTAAATGAGACGTGGTTACCAGCAAAGCCTTCATATTAAATCTCTTACCCATGCTTAGAGTGGATAGAAATTATACACTACTTAGTGTTATAAGTATATGAGTACCAGCGGGTATGTATTCTCAGAGACTTATAGAGTTTAATAAAGCTATTGAAATTGATATCTGCTTGAAGTTTAATTTATTGTATTTATTTATTGTATGGAACGTAAGCGTGTTTTACACGTCATAACCATAGTGTTTATTAATGGGTTGTGTGATTAATTTAATTATTCATTTAATCGCTTATATACGTAGTATTTCTTATTCTTGTACGTATAATGTTAACAGAACATGAAGCATTTGTTAGTGCTTTATATTATGTTAACATTGTACTTATATATGTATTAGTAAGTCATGTAGCGTCAGAGATTGTTTACTTTTAGAAATTAGAAATGTAACGTACACTTGCCAACTTATTTGTTTTCCAGTTCGAACCACATTAGAGTGCTACCCTTGAAGGTAAAGACCGGTCGAAGCGACCCCGTTTCGTTTCAGACTCGTGAGTTACTCTAAACGCTGTGACGACTATGTTGGGGACTCCCCACATATAATAAACTGTACATTATAAAAATATTTAAATCTGTATCTCAGACAATCGGTAAAGATATATAGTTGTGCACAATTACATATAATTTGTGAAGTTAAAGAGACCTTGCGTCCATGTCGGCACATGCATGAGTGAATTCGTCGGAGGCTTTAGAGGCCGGCCGGCTGCTAACTTAAAATCAAACAGTGTGGTGGTTGAGTGGCTGCTACATGCCAGGAAATTCGTAAGGATAATCCCCGTTTGTCATTTTCATTAGAAAAGCAGTTCTATTCTTGCATGGATGCGAGTATAAATTTCAAGATACAAAGTCCGGATTCGGTCCGGAGTTATGCCCTAGAAGCGTGTAGAAATATATGTTTATCCCCATACTTACTCTATTCATAATTCTAGCTCGAGCACTAACCAAACAGGCGTAAACTGATTTAGCCCTAATAAATAAGGGTTCTCCCTTTCGAGTAAACTCATTATTCACGAACGTCAACTTCGTACAGCTTTATTGCTTGTTTGCCGATCATTTGTAAATTTCGCGATGCATGCCACTCAGTCACTGGAAACGCGGGCCGTTGTGGGCCACTAAACCGTGTATATTGTTCATTTCAATAGCAATAAATCGTGTTGAAATTTTGTTTAAATATGCGTTATGTTGTAGCACGTCGGGTGTGGCTGAATTTACGCTCGCAGTAAAATGTATGGAGCGAGCTTTGTAAAGGGCTTTAAGGTGCAACTCATAGTGTACAACGTATGTATGTGTCATATCTTTCTTCCTTACGAAGCTTGCTAGTGAGTAATAGAAATACTCATAGAATCCATAAGTAGAACGATACTATCTTTTGTAGTAAAATTAAAAAAAAATTGACTGCCTCGTTGGTCGTGTTGGTTGCAAGCGTGACAGCTGATCGGGAGGTCCTGGGATCAAAGGCCGGGTCAAGCACTATTGAATTTTTCTAACTTAGATATTTTAGTAGTGGCTCGGCGTTTGGATAAGTCTCCGGTGTATGGCAACAGATTCACCATATATTCCTTGGTGGGACGTAAACACAACTGGTGAAACGTGCGTGTGCACTACATTCCTCTGCCTATCTCTTCGAGGATCACAGGCGTAACATCTTTGTAACATTTGTAAAAGTAACATCTTTGTAACATTATATTTACAATTTAGAACGTCTTTCTATTAAGAAAGCTTCCAGGATCTGCTATTTAGTACGTATATTTTGATAATGAGTATTTTTTCTACAGAACGTTCACTAACGGTCGATAAATTTTGTTTCCTACTGTTCTAGTCTAGTGATCCTTAACTATTGCTTAGTATTCAACGGCCATTGCATCGTTATCTCTACATTCTTTCCCAGACTCTTCGACGTCGGTGAGGTAAATAAAACATTCTGCAACATAATATTATACATTATTTTATTACTTGTATTGTGTACTAATGTTCTTGTTAAATGTATCTAGAAGAAATTTCAATTTTGAAAATCTTGGTAAAATGTCGCGATAGTGGGTTCAAATTTAGCTCACCACTCTCACATCATCAATTCAAACCCTGACGCGCTTCTCTTTACTAAATGTGCGTTTTAAGATTAAATATCACTTGTTATAACGGTGCAGCTCACCATAGAATTCTTAAAATAAATGTTGTCTAAGACGTGTGAAGTTTGTTGATACAGAAACAGTGAAATATTGTTCATGGTCAGTTTTTCTCTATTGACTTGTATCTGTCTTGTCCGCGTCGGGGCGGAGTAAGAATACATTCTTCGATCCCATGCCGCGATACAGGGTGTCGTAAGAGGCGACTAAACCCAGGCTAGCAGATTGCAGTATAGCTCGGCCTGTCTAGGCACAACAAAATCTCCTAGCCGCCTCTTGGCAGCGGTGCAGATTGTGCGAGAGGCTGTGCCCTGCGATCCCCAACCCGCAGCGGAGCCCTATGTCCCAATGCAATCGCGGGGGTACATCGGGAAATGAAATTATCTTTTAATAAAAACATTGCACTGATATTTTAATGAAGTTGTTTATTTCTTTGGAATTTCGAATTAAAATATTCTAAATATTGATATTTATTCCGTAATTTGCATTAAAATTATTTGTTCTGTAAACAACACAATCATAATTGTGCTACGATTATGTTAGAAAAATGTCTAAGAAAAATGAAAAATTCAAATTCTGTTATACATAGTTTGGGCCAATGTCTTTCTTTCACACTACTTAGAGTTTTACTACTACTATTAATATTATATCATCACGCCAGGTTCTTTACTAAATAGGCAGGGAACACCGACTCATAATATCTCTGTCCTTACAAACCTGACATACCTATGTTATAGGTATTTACCGCCCTTCACTCATAAAACCAGTCATTTCGGACACTTGTGACTCTTCACCAGCCAGTATCTGGACCCATTTGGTCAAGATACGAGAGTTTCAGTTTTCCTCAGCTTCTGCATCAATCAGTTATGGCATTACGCGCTAATATATATGCTAATTTTTATAATTGAGACGTTTTGATGTGCATGCAAATGTTCATGCCATGTCCCTTACGGGGTAGGCAGAAAGCGGCGGGTGCCAAATATCTTTATCTTTACACACCTGCGAGAAGTATTGATATTTCTAGGTTAATCTATGTTTTGTCACCTGTACAATAGCAAACGGTGTCTCGTATGTAAATTGGGATATTGTCGAGTTCATTTGCCTCGCCCGCTTAAAATAGACTACCTAATGTCCTTTGTAAATATTAGCAGGTGCTACTTAGCATTCGAGTCATGTTCGACTACAATTGTTATATGACCTGAAAAATACATAACGATCGGCTTAGTACTTGTTACGGATTCGTCACGTCTTTAACGTTTAGTATTATGTAGTTTTTTAGGCCTAATATGTATTACACGATTTGTATTTAATTTTCAGCAGCAACACAAGAAATTAATAAAGAAGTAATAAGCAAGAATTGATCGTTATTATTTTTTCAAAAGATTCACCTCGTGTCGAACAGTAAAATATTGAAAGTGTTGATAATGAAGCAAATTTAATACAATTTTTTGTTCACAAACATGTAATACATTCGTATTGCATTAAGTGCATTGATAAATGTAACAAGCGTACAACAATACTTGCGTTAGTATAAACAGTCCTTTTGCAATTATGGATTCCGAGTAAGGTTAGTTGTAGGTATGTGCTTATTACGGACAAAATCGGAACGCCTAATTTGGCAGTACGCCCTGCGTACATTTCCGAACGATAGATACTTGTGTCACCGCTGCTCAGAGATACGAATACGCGTAACATAAAGACCACCAGAGCCGTGTCTAATACTTGTTTCCTGTTAGACGTTGTAAAGTGCGTTTCATGAATATTGAATATGTAATTAGCGTCACGTTAACGTGAAAAATAAACTTGCAGCTCGTGGGTACTTTCATAACGTTAAGAGCCTAGCAATGTCACAATACGGTCAGCATTACGTTGAGCGAGTGTTTGAAGTGAACTTCGAATCGTTCGCGTGACTCACTGATATAAAAGCTGTGTACGTGATAGCTGAGAATATAATGGTACTATTTCGAAGTCTTTGTGAGAACGGTATCACCTTTTGGTTATACAATTTCTACAAACGCGAACAATTTTCGTTTCTTTGACAAGTCCATTTGGTTCATACAGTTACGGTTTAAGCAGTTTAAACTGAGCTGACGTTTCACGTATTTTTGTCATTGCCGTGAGTTTGCAATTTAAAATTTTATAAAAATCGACTGAGGTTCACGTTTGATTGCAATGGTTCTTTCTGCCTTTGATAATCTTATAAAGTAAATTCTTTCAACCGATATATTGTGTTTATATAAATTAAATCTGAATTGTTTAATATTTTTCTATTAAACATTCCTTCTGAGCATTTTCAGTAGTGTTGAAATTCTAGGGATGTTAATTTTCTAAGCCATTAGTGGATAACAACTATGCAAAACCGCTAGAGTATTTCATAATTGTCCGACTGTTCGATTTTGGCACGTAACACTAAAAGGCGTACGCGCTCATCTCAGTACGCGTTTCGAGACACGAGCGCTGTGCCATTGACCCAAAACAACTTTTTGTACATGTAACGGCGTGGCACACTTGATTTCTTATTGACATAAAAGTTAATGATTACCAGTTCCGATGCCACTGACACTGTCGTATGAGTTGAAGAATCTTTTAGTGAAAACATTTTTATACACGATAATCTTTTTATTTCACTACGGATCGAATGGATTTAATGCGTACATCGAAACCTATATAAGGCATTGAAAGTGCGATATGTGCAAATGTTTCTAGTAAATATAGATTATTATACTTACACATGTGTAGTACCTAATAATAAGACGTAGATTACAGATTCTATTTATTTAAAAGCTGAAATGTTTATAATTACAAATGGTAAATTCAATATGTTGACAAAACTGCCGAAATTTTAAATTTTAGTTACAGTATTCATATAGGATAATATTCCTCCATGTATGGGCAGTATATTTTGGTATATTGTAAATTGAATTCTCTTACATATACACTGATAAAGTTTGTTCCAACGTTCCCTGCCAGGATTTAATGTCATGGATATGAGATGGGCTTCAGAACTTCCATATCTGTGATCTGTACGACCAATTATTTACAATTGGTTGGCTGTCATTTTCGGATTTAATTACAGGTTGTTATAGCGATCGATGTTATGATGTAACAATTTGTGTACAATAGTCTCTTACAATTAACTAGTCGGCTCGTACTATTGTTACTTTACTGTTATTATACTAGTGTTATTATGCCATTAGACAGTTATGTCCAAAAGAATATTAAAACTGTAAATTAAGTAAAAAAATGAGTGTTCATAAGAATTTGGTTGTACAATTGTTTATTATTTAGATAAAATCGATGTCAGAGCTGGAGTTTTCAGGGCACAATTTTTGGTCCAATTTACTTCCCACTCGATTTATTAGCAACAATATTACAAAACAAATCTTGCCAGAATCTCTGATCAAAGATACTATTATGCTGGTAATTAGCTTCCTGTAACAGTTCACAATAGTTCTCCAATTACTTATCAATGCGCAGTTATCATTGAAGTAAATATAAGCCATAATTCATTTCCTCAATTCCCAATATTTAGCAAGTTAGTCTAGTCTAGGAGTCTGTATGGGGTTTTAGATCAGGGAAATGGTTATAACTTTGAGACGTTGCGATATTTATCTTTTAGCGTGGAACAATTTTCACTGCTGGCTCAATGTGTAATTAAACGGTTGGGTTTACTTGCGTAGTTAGGAAACCTAACCAGGACACCGTGTGTTAGGTTCCAAAGGTCCTAAACTCCATTGTTAATCCTATTAGAACCACGTTTTTGTCGGAGTTCCTGAGATCGGTTACACGTGATGCTAAATCTTGTTTAAAATAACGTTTACAACAAATAGCGTTCTGTTACAAAAGAATAGAGGCTATTTTTTCTCTAATGGTCATGTCGGTGATAATGGAGCTCTGTGAGAAAGAAACGCTCTGAAAACTACAGATTCGTTTGCTAACGGATGTAGTTGCTTCTGCGTGCGTTGCTACTATTTACCCAGCTATTAAAACCGCAAGGCAGTGCTACCAGTCTATTAGTTTTAACGTTTCGCTTTAAGATGTTTATATACCAATACACTGTATCTTTATTTTCTGATGCAATTTATGATAACTTTTATCTATCGAACCTTAACTTTTCTCATAATTGAATCACTTATGTTTAGATTATTTGTTATCTAAATAGTAATAAAACGATTATGTAAATTTATGTACGTGTGCGTTAAGCCATTAACGTGAGATACATAACAATTAATCATCTAACAATATTAACACATCATGTTTTCCGGTAACAGGGTGTCATTAACGTTTACTTTTGCATAATTCCTTATCTCGCTGACCTGATGAAACTGAACACCACGTTGCCCGTAATTACGATACATTCAATTATAGATACTAATGGTTACATTATAAAGAGTAATTTTAAGTGCAAATCTTTAACCACCATTTCATATACATATTGGCCATTGGTAACTAACGTGTCAGCTCGAACTCTTGGAGTCGTCTGTCATTCGCGCAGAACAAATTCATGTTTTCAAACCGTAATTATCATTTGTAACCGGTTACCTTCGCTGATCTTTCCACCTTTTAGCTTTCTATAATTGAACTTGTAATAGATGTCCGTGCGTGGTATTTATTAACGTACATGGAAATGATCGATTAGTGTGGTTTCATACGGTCACGTAACTATTCCATCAAATTGAGATATAGAACCTTCCATTACAAGTATGAAAGAAATGTATATGGACCTACCTTTATTTGGCTTCATATAATTCGATGATGCAGATAATAATTTTATGAATGGTGAATGCTGTATTCATTTGCGACATCCTTGAAATCCAATTAAATAATGATATCGAAATTACAAGTGTCGGACAAGTTGATTGCATTTTGCTCAATGCAGATTAAATCGTAGGTGTGCAATAACGGTTAGTTGGTCGGATTAAAGTTTAGCATCATTATAACTTTAATAACGAAATCACGATCGTGGGAGAACATTTGAGCATCTGAAGAGTGTCAGCACGAGCAGTCGACTCGACAGCAATTCGATTCGTCAAGTCCATTGCACTAACTTCCTGTTTATTGTTAGTCTATTTGTAAACTGTAGAGCTTTAGTCGTTCATAGTTATGAAGATTCCTAGAAATATAGCTACGTATTAATCGAACAATGTGCCTGTTGATCTATACGTTTTTGTTGTCGTGCTCGTTTTTAATTTAGAAGATAGGGTAGGGTAGAGATTTAATTAGCTGTTGTCGCCAAATAGTTACATGATTTCTAACACTTCTACGATATGACCATTGTCTTATAAAATTTTGAATTCCATATTTTATAATCCATCCAGGACCTATCTATCTATCGCCAATCACACTTGCAACAAATACGAGAAACGAGGCAGTCAATTTTACAATCAACTTTAGCATGATTAAAGGTTTCATATTGCCTTATCGAGTATCGTTGCAATAAAACGCGGTACTGATGGTTTCGAGGAAACAAAATGTGCCACGGCGCTCATGAATTTAATTTAGCAAAATTACTTTAAAACCACTAAACATTCGTTTAGTTCTTCCGCGTACGATTGTTTACACTAGTTGCGTTAGTCACGTAGCGGAGATCACGAATCCACGATCGAGATTTTCGTCTTGTTGTAAATGTTATGCTGCTTTTGGTTCTCTATGCCTTTGAGGGTAATTAGTAAAAAAAATTGGTGGGTCTGGCTCACATCCAGGGAATTTTAGTAGATGACTCACATCACATTACCAAGAATTTGTCTTCTCATGCAGTAGATTACATGATTATGATAATTAAACTGTGAGCATATTGTATGGGGATTATCAAAATTTATGTAGAATTTTAAAAAACCTGCTGATTATGAAGTTTTAGAATGGATTGAACCAAATAACAGCTTCATAAAAATTTTATTGGGCCGCAGGTAAGAAATTCTATAATGCTTTAATCAATAAAATTTCCTCATTTATTAGAAATAAATTAATATATTTACTGCCTCGTTGGTCGTGTTGGTTGTAAGTGCGACTGCCGATCGGGAGGTCCTGGGTTCGATTCCCGGGTCGGGC
>DWDU01001494.1:0-14537 GCA_018245575.1 Jemadia suekentonmiller
GCCCGATGCATGGCAATAGGCTCACCACCTATTCCATAATGGGACGTAAACGTAACTGGTGAAACGTGGGAATGTTCCACACTCCTCTGCCTACCTCATCGGGGATTACAGGCGTGATGTTACGTTTATGTTACGTTTACGTTTTTATATGTGTCAGTGACGTGAACAATTGTTTCATATAGCTTAAACATGTCGCGGAAAGGACACAATAATAATGCAGCGTTAATTAAAATGTCCCATTTCGTGAACTTATCAAAAGCAACCGCTTTACGTGGCTTAACGTCAACCAGTCAAGAGACGCAATGTTGATTAACTTGGCTGTGAGGTTTTGATACTTGGTATTATAACTGGTAATGTGATTCGATCACCTTGTGTATGTCAATAAGACGAGAAGTGTAGTGGGACACCTGTTCTGATCGAAAATCCACATTTCATGGTAAATAATCACATTTTAGCGATAGAAGGAAAGATAATAAAATTGTAATGTATCCTTTATTATCTTCATCAATAGCCTATTGCAGACCCACTGTTGGACATAGGCCTCCTGAGGGGTTATGTTCGTAATTGCCACGTTGGCCATGCGGGTTGGGGACTGCAGAGCACAGCTTCTCGCACCGCTTACGCTGCTTTACTGCTGCTAGGGCATTTAGCTGTGCCTAGGCAGGTCACGCATACCGCGATCTGCCTGCGACGGGTTTAGTCCCCTCTTACGACAGCCTGTATCCTGAAAGGTGGTCTGAGATGTGTTCTTATTTTTATACTACTACTATACTTCTTATTTTTATACGATATATATATGTCAATAGTCAATAGTCAATAGATATTAAAGAAAATATCTTAACGGTCTAAGTGTTACATTTATCACGATTTAGCACTTATTGGCAAGCGTTGGGTGTGTAACACGCGATAAGTAATTTCGTACCTAAAAGTTAGGTCCACGTAAAGATTTGGTTCGTTATAAGAAGTTGAATAGAGAATGAATCTAATAAAGCTTAATTAGTCGGGCTGTACGTCGGCGTACATTATTGATGCCGCCGCTCTGCCTGCCCCTCACGCCAATTCTCATTAGCGTCGGCCTGTTTTGTTCCAACTTTTGGACAAGCGTACGTTTAGTTTGGTCCAAAAAGTATAAAGCAATTTAATGTATAATTCGAATTGTATAATGTACATCTAATATTAACCCAAAGCACCGAAATTGAAAATGTGCTTAAACTTTTCATTAGTTGGTTCATGTATATTTGTTCTGTAAATGGTAAAAAAAAGTTTCTTTACCTTTTCTTTAACGTTGTTTTGCAAATTTTTTAAATGTTTCAGTTCTGAAATGTTACTGAAACTATTTTATGTAAGTGAACCGTATTTTGCCAGCTCCGGATCCTCAAAACGGAAGGTAACGAGTTCAATACGGTTTCAGGTTCTACCACTTTTGCTCATCCACGGATTCCCGGGATCCGTTCGGGAGTTTTATGAAGCGATACCTCTTCTGACCAACGTGAGACCTGGATACGATTTTGTGTTCGAAGTGATTATCCCCAGTCTCCCCGGATATGTTTATTCACAAGTAAGTATCAGATTCTAGATCACACTATTTGAAAAAATATTAACGAACATGCCTCTAAGCAAATTCAGGATATACAGTTCGCGATTGTTTGATGAACAAAGTTTATTTTAAACGTTGATTTGTGTTAACCTATAAAATAAAATAATTTAACGGTGCCAAATCAAATTATTTTTGTCGCTTGAGAAGCGGGAAATACGTCTTGGTATTAACTTGATTGATGATTTCACTTATTAGAAGAAACCTTCCTCGCCGTAAGTTCATTAAATCTTCTTTATCCGGCGATAAAGTTGTCCAATGTTTATTAATAGCTCCAGGATTTTACCTTTGTTATTGTACATTTATTTATAGCTGTTTAATGTTTTTTACTTATCGTCATGTTATTGAAGAAAATTGCCTAACTGTAAAGATAAAAAAATATTTCTGAAATGCTGATGATATAGCTGAGTAAAGTTTAGTTCATTATTATAATTATGAAAATATATATTTTTAGGCTCCCACTAGGCCAGGATTAAATGCCTTCAAAATAGCCATCATAATGCGCAACCTCATGCAAAGACTCGGGTTCAGCAAATATTACGTCCAAGGTGGCGATCTGGGTCATCTGATCGGATCTCACATCGCCACACTATTCCCAAGAGAAGTACTCGGTTTCCACACGAACTTCCCGGTGAACTTTTCCAAATATGCCGATCTGGTGTGGATTTTGGGTTCCATTTGTCCGTCGTTAGCAGCTAAGGAGAACGTGGACAAAATGTATCCATTAAGTGACAGAATCAGCTACATCCTGGAGGAAACTGGCTACTTGCATCTACAAGGCACTAAACCAGATACAGTTGGTACGTTCGACCTTTGACAAGTTACATGGGACAACTATAATTTTTATATAGCCAATTTATTAATGAAATTAGGAATGAATAATGTAGGAAATCATCATCATTATCAGCTTAGTGCAGTCCACTGCTGGACTTAGGCCTTCTCTGAGGGAATATGGCTATAATCCCCGCGCTGAGCATGTATGTTGAAGGTCGCAGAGCACATCTTCTCGCATCACCTACACTGCAGGCTGCGGCAGACCAAAATTTGGGAAACATCATGATAAAAACGCGCGCAGCATTATTTAAAAGCAGCGATAATCAAGCTAAAGTTCTGATAAATGGTTAATATGGTTAATCTTGACTTAGGAATTTACAAAGTGTTCGAATTTACATGTGTTCGCTTGGTATCATCATAGTGTGGGTTTACCTACATATGTTATAAATTGCACATCTTGTAATGTATGTGAAATCACCTAAAAAGAAATCATTTCTGATTCTTCTTTCAGGTATCTTGCTTCAGGATTCTCCTGTGGGACTTATAGCTTACATTATGGACAGGATATTGATGTCCTCTGATCCCAAAAACAGGGATCTACCTGATGGAGGGCTCTCCAATTTTTCTATGACTGATATCCTGGATAACATATTATTATACTGGAGTACGAACAGTATCACTACGGCTCTTAGGTTGTTTAAGGAGATATTCAGTAGTTTTGAGTTGGAACAAGTTTTGGCGAGGTTTGTTGGAATTGTTATCATATATTTGACTGAAATATGTTAAGGCATTCTTACTTCTCATTCTGAGTGGAACAACAGGGGATTGATAAACGGGTCTAGAAAAACAAATATGACTGTTGGACAAATTAAAAATACGAATAAATACGCTCTTTCTATTATTTTCGTAGTATATTAAAATTGTAAAATTATACAAGAGATTTTACAAAATATTTATTAAGAGATAACTATCATTACGCTTATAATCCCTGAAGAGGTAGGAAGAGGAGTGTAGGTATGTTTATATATACGTAATAACGAAATACTCAACAACAAGTTGGATAGATAGGTAGATAGATAAACATTTATTCCATCACAGAGATAAACAAAACGAAAGACAGATACAGAGACAAATCAACAATAATAAAAACTAAACTAAAACAATATTAAATTAAAATTAAGTTAATAAATGAACGATGCGGTTATTTGTGGCCTTAATTCTTCGCGGACGGAGAATGTGAGATCTAAAAGTACAACGAAAAGAAAAGTTGATGATGATGATATGATAATGGAACTTGGTTTCAGTTAGTTTTACTGTTTTCCTCATTTCCAGAATACCAACACCAGTACCAACCTGGGGTCTTCGGGTTAAGCATGAGTTCTTGCATAGTCCGGATTTCGTTCTCCGTTGGAAGTATCCCAATTTAGTGGGCACCACTGACCTAAACGTTGGCGGACGGTACGCTGCCTTCGAAAAACCAATAGAGTACAGTGGTGATGTATTCAAGGCTGTGGAAAATTTCTTGAAGTACACGTCATCAATAAATAAATGAAATAAATATTTATGATTAAGTTCCGGTGTTTCATTTATGAACGAAAAACCAATAAGTCTTAATCGAGGCAATGACGAACGAGGGATAATTGACATACATGTGACATCACGCCTGTAATCCCCGAAGAGGTGGGCAGAGGAGTGTAGTACACTCCCATGGTTTTACCAGTTATATTGATGGATTAGGTGGTGTTTCTGTTGCCAGATACCTGGCACATTTCTAGAATCCGAGCAACTACAGAAAATCTAAATTAGAAAAATTCAATGGTTCCGGCCCCGTGACTCAAACCCAGAACCATCAGATCGGCTGTCGCGCTTGCAACCAACACGACGAGCGAGGCACTCAAGGAAAATGGATACTAGTTTGAGTTATATCTGTCGTGGTCATTTTTTAGATGGTTTTGAGTTATCTTTATGTATCCCATAAGTCTCGTAAGAGTCGTAGGTAGCGTAATAATAAAAAATCATATCAGTCGCATTGGATAGGATTTTATTTATGTTAGTTATGTTTCACTAAATTTAGCCAAGAGTTACTTATTTTTAAAACATGGCAATTTTTTGTTTGTTTCAAGCAAGTTACCTGAAATCCTTTACGAGTTTGCCAAAAAAGTTGAAACAAGCAAAGCAGAAAAAAAATTCTTTCAGAAGCCCCTAGAATCTTAATACCCTATTCAGAGTTCGAATAATTTCAGTTGTACGATAACTCACTGGTAGTACAAGACAGTATGAAACCGGCCGAAACTAGTAAAGTTAATCTTGAAGAACGGTGTTTGAGTTCGAATTGCGAAATTTGACATTCGCGAAAAATGATGGCGCAGTGTTTTGGAATTAAATAAGGTTATCGATACAGTTGCGATTTTCAGAAGACACTGACGATCAAGATTTTTCGTTTTTGAATTATAATAATTATATTCACATGGATTAATAATTATGTTTGTAATTGAAGTTAATTCAATGGACTTTAAAATGTTATATTAAAATATACTTGTGCAACTTTATACTTGGGTCTGAGGTCACTAATGATTAATGGCGAACTTGGGCAAACAATAATAGTACTTATCTGCTATTATTATTAGGTATAAACGACGAAAGAAAACTCCAGGTGGGAAATTTTGAAAGTCTCCCAGTCGTGTGTGAGTGAACTTAGAGGCAGGTAGGAAGTAAGCGGTGGGGAGAGGTAGACGCGGTCGCAGTCCAATGAAATCGAGTTAAACTGAGGAAGCGATTCGGTCAGAATCGGTTTCGTTAAATGACGAGTTTCGACCAGTTTCCGGTTTCATCATGATAATTTTACCAAAATATATTTATTGTTATTTCATTAAAATATAGATTTAAAGGTGAATTCGTCTCCGAAATATAAATTTAACAATCTTATAATACATTTCTATGCAAACAATTGTTCTCTTTTCACTTAACTCAAGTTTTCGTCAACTGTAATTTAAATTTAACTTTTTGGCAATAGGGTCACCACGTATTCCATAGTGGGACGCAAACATAATTGGTGAAACGTGGGAGTGTACTAAACTCCTCTGCCTATCTATTTGGGAATTACAGGCGTTATGTTACGTACTATAATAAAAAAAACGTTTCTAAAGTTCAAACTAAAAAAAAAATTATTATACGTACTATAATAAATT
This sequence comes from Jemadia suekentonmiller, assembly GCA_018245575.1. NCBI lineage: Eukaryota > Metazoa > Arthropoda > Insecta > Lepidoptera > Hesperiidae > Jemadia > Jemadia suekentonmiller. The sequence continues at coordinate 5,557 of DWDU01001494.1, forward strand.
TTTCTTTAGTTTGAACTTTAGAAATTCTTATGTCAAAGAGTATAAATACCTCTTGTAATATTCATTCTGTCCTAATGTTTGACCATAGACAATTACGTGTCTGAGATTAACAGTACCAACGTAAGCAGTTAAAGGTTTGTTTAATTAATTTTTTTTATGGATATACTACATATATGATAAGGTAAATATTCCGTACTCCGTATCTACATAAAGAGCGACTAAGTCAAAGCTCTTTCGTGTGCGCAATATTGTTAAAAAGGGGTACAAAGATTTATCTTCAAATATCCACATGTCATACTTATATGTACATAGGAAGATTATGACTCGAGATTACAGATATATATCGTATCTACTCATTGATATGGTGGAGTTGAGTTTTGCGGACACAAAAAGAGGCGCCGGAACGACCAGACACACAAAAATAGTAAAAAAAATGTTATTTTGCTATAGGTATGTACTACGAGTATGTACCGTGTTTAAAGTTGAAACACATATGCATTTAGTAAAAAGCGGTTATATTAATATTACAAACAGACACTCCAATTTTAGTATGTATAGAATACAATATATATAAATTATATAATGTAACCTTCCTTACAGCCGGGAAGTTTACTGGCTAAGTGCCCGGCTGTAAACAGAAACCTCGGCATCATAAAAAAGGGAAGAGACCGGAGCGGCGGCGGCGTAACTCGATTTGCCGTCGCTGATTCGATAGAGAATTGTTTTGCCGTTTTTGCCGTTTCGCCGCACACAAAATCAGTTATATCGATGGCCTTAAGTGTATTATATACGTCTAGTTATTTATAACGTGCCAATATATTATTAACTCGGCAATTAAGAACCATTTAAATTTGTCAATAGAAATAATATTGCTTCAGGTTTTGTTGTAATAACTTCTCACTATGACCTTGTATTGACCGTTAAAGAATACCATTGGGCATTTAGTCTGCCCTTTGTAACCTACCTTTAGGTAATCGTAAGTTTAAGGTTAGGTTAAGTTGGGTAATAAATAAATAAAATGTTTTGATTTACATACATCAGAGAATATACTCTGAAACCTTGGTCAAAATGTATGTGACTGCCAATCGACAGTCTCGGGGTCAAATCCCGGATTGGGTATCATTGGATTTTTCTAACTTGAAATTTCTAGTAGTGGCTGGGAGTTTCTATTTGTGCCCGGTGTAAAACAATAAGCTCACCACTATTCCACCTATTACATTTCTTTACAAAAAGATACTTTACTAATGAGACCAACTGATTTTCTCTTGGCGTCTCGTACATCTTCATTTACGGTCGCCGCAGAGCTGCGAAGAGGATCGATGACGTCACCCGCGCCACAAATGAACCAGACTAAATAAAAAGAGCGATAGTCAAGTTGCGGCGGCGAGTAACTCGATTTGGCAACGTTGATTCGATTCCGAGCGATTATTACTTCCCCGACGCGCTGTTTATATCTCGTTCTTTAGCCATGTTGAAATCCTTGAATCGAATTTGGTTGCTATTCGATTTTATCAGTTTAAAAAATCGATTTTTCGGTGATGCGAACAGTAAAAGATAGCAGGCATTAAAATAGTTACAAATTAATAGGTTTTCATAGTGATTTTATTTATTATTTTTAGTAAATGAGTAGTCAGCATTCACATGTGACTTCTGCGGCCCACAGAAATTTGCAAGCTGTATTGAATAAGAATAGGACTATAGAAGTATGTCAGTTAATGTCATCATCATCATCAATAAACATTTTATCACACTTTAAGGCCAGTATCATTGGACTTCAAATCCTACTAACATATAACTGTTTTTTATCACAATTTCTAAATAACGGCCGTTTAACAAAGCCTCCAGTGGCGCCACTATCGTTGGTGCGGAATATTTTAACATACGAATGAAAGTTACGTGCTCGGTGTATGGCAATACGTTCACCCGCATTCCATTGTGAGACATAAACGTAACTGGTGAAATGTGGGAGTGTACTACACTCTGCCTACCTCTCCGAGATTACAAGCGTCTTGTCACGTTAACAAGCAAAGGAGTCTTTACATGAATAAAAAATCGCCATTCTTATAAAAAAAATTAGTAATACTAGGCAATAATATTGATAATGTAAATAGAAGCCTAAAGCGACATATAAACAGTACCGATGCAGTTGCCCAACAAGATTTTGAATTGCAAATCAGTTGGCAGATGTTACTGCAGACAGCGTGGAGTTTGGAATTGTGCTGAAGTGCACGTTGAGCACAAAGCTTTTAAAGTACCTAATCCTTATCATTAGACGTTCACTTATAACAATTAATTTCATTGGACAACTTTCACACATGGAAATCTGATTCCCAACTCGTCAGAGTCGGTGCTATGGTAACCAGAATGCTGATATAAAACCCTAAATTTTTTATATATAGTTTTATTTAACACCCAGACGAAATGAAAACTTGTACATATTTAACAAATATTTATTGCGTTCAGACGTGGAATCCATAATCACCGGGGCAGTATTCAAGTTACCAAGTATTCGAACAATGCACCAGCCATAGCAATAGTCTTTATCATGTTTGAATTAATCATGGCGTAAATAAAACATAACTATATTTATATGATTTGCAATGTTACATAACTGAAAGAGACTGGCAAGGTCAAACAGAAATACGTAACATTATTATTTCTTCTTTTGTCTGTATGTATTTAAGAGGGCATTAAAGACCATTATATTTAAACATAAAAAGTCTTCATCATAATTGTTTCTACTGATTCAAATTTGCTTAACTCGTTGCAGCTAGCGCCACCCATCCAAACGTGGACCTGACCCTATTTCACTTAACAGCTAACTTGCAAATTTGCTTAACTTACTCCACATTACGTAATCATTCAACCTATATACATATATGTGTGAAAAATTTGCGTATGTATTGTGTAATTCTAGTTTGAGCTCTGTCTAATATTATCCTACATTTGAGGACTGACTGAGCATTATAGTAGTAATTCGGTAAGAATTCTGCTTTCTAATTCGGAGATTCTAAGTTCGCGTCCGCAAGTAAATTACGAAGAAGGAAAAGGAAAAACATCGTGAGGAAACCTGTACATCTTAGAGTTCTCTAAGGCGTGTGAAGTCTGACAACCCGCTCTTTGCCAGCGTGGCAGATTGTAGCCTTATCTCTCCTATTCTGAGAGGAGACCCATGTTCAACCAGCGCCCTGGCGCACATCGGTTTCTTTACAAATTACGTTTTAAAGATGTGATTACGCCATCGAACTGTGAAGGAAAAATAACATTATGTGAAGTACTCGTATATCAGACTGGACTTGACTGGTGTGCGAGATTATAGTCTGGACTATCATTATTCTGACTACAGACCCGTGTGGAACGACAATTGTTAATGATGTTTATACTAGCTTGCGTCTTCCATATACAATAACAGTAATAAGAACATTGACCTAAATGTGCCGAACAGATCGTGTGACTCAGACAATTGTCCCACCTTCAGACATGAACAATAGCAGAGAAAATCCTAAATTAATTACGAATTTATAAGGAAAGTTACAAGGAATTTAAATAAGATTGAGAAAAAATGACAATGTAATCCGGCTCTGGTTTTATTAATTTCGCCTAACCACAGGGAACGGACTTTGAAAAAAAAATGAGTGAGAATTAATTTTGGAAAAATTAAAATTCTTCGCCAACGGCTGGCTGTCTTTCAGAGGATTAGGGGGGAAACTCGTAATTTCGGACGTTGATAAGTTTTCTTCATATTTTAGAAGCTGGCAGTTTTTTTTTTACTGCTCATTACTTTAATCCATTTTTCCATTACGCAGCTATTATAGTTTCATATAAAATAACATTATTATATTTAGTGTCCAACCAAATTTGATTTCGGTTTTGGTCAGTTTCGGTCAAATGGTCTGGTTTCGATTTAAGCCAAAAACGGCTCAATCTTCGGTTCAACCGAAACGAATGTTTATCAGTCATTTGGTTACTGCAAGAAATGTTTCAAACTAATTTATTCATCGCTTGCTGATTAATACTGCACCCTAACGATTCACCTTTCACAAGTCCTACTATGGAATATTTGGTCAGACTATTACCATACACCGGTAACAAATCCAAATTAGAAAAACGCAATAATATTCTGTCCGAGCCATCGTCGAACCTACGACTTGTGAGTCAGGTTGCAACTTCTAGACGAACGAGGCAGTGATTGCACGTAGTTATAATAATATTTATTAATGTACTTCCTGTTTATTCCCCGGCAGATAATACGAGTCGGCCGCCCGCCGCAGATCCGGTGCGCCATGAATAATACGCTGTAATTCCGTCCGCTTAATGACGTTGTCTATTTGTAATTTACTGCGATAGACTGTTCGTCACCTTGCCGGTACTCATGTCTTAATCAACGTTGTATTTATTTATGTATATGGTGAAGGATGATGCTGATATTTTTAATTATAGTTTATTACTGTTAACATAACGCGGGTTTATGCCAAATGTCATTTTCTACAATCCAATCCAGACTTATCGTGAACAGTTCAATGATTCGTGAATCTATGTATCTATCTATGTATATAATGTGTGTATGAATGTAATATCCCGTCTGTAATCCTCGAAGAGGTAGGCAGAGTAATGTAGCACACTTCACGTTTCATCAGTTACGATTACGTCCCACTGTGGAATAGGTGGTGAGCCTATTGCCATACATCTGGCCATACATCGGGTCATAAATGGCATATACGCCATGTATATGTTATTAAAATACTAAAATTGATATTAATTAATTATAAAAAGAATATTTTCATACATAATTACCACGGAATTCAACCTTGGATAGAAATCATTGGATCACTTGCTATACGCATAAATGTCTCCTTAGCTTGATTTGATATAACGTTGACAGATCATAATTAACAAGCGAACAAAATCCCCTCAGGGGCAGGTCCAGCAACGCATTTAAGCCGATGATGAATTGATTGAAACATGGTTAGTATTAAATTACAGTCACATACACGAACACCGCATATACCATACTGTATTCGTTCTATATGCATACACATTACGTATTCGTTCCGATTAACCTTAATGCGAGTACTCCTGTATGTAAATTGATTTATGGCTTCCAAGATCGCTATGTTGTTGACCGTAATTGGAACATTCTTGTAAGTAACCACATTGCTGAGCGAACGGTGGCTCAGTACGATTTGCTCAATGGCTTACTCACTTCAAAGATGCGCCAGCATGCTTTCCTGTTGTTGAATGCCCTATCATTATCATTACCAACAATCCTTATGTACCTACCATTTTTAATTCTATATTTTCTCAGAAGTCTCCGAAACCATGAATGAAGTTTCCGAAACCGAAAATATGAAGAGAGTGGTGAATGTTGAGGAAGCGCGGCAGGTCTGTAAGAATAGAGTTATTTGGCAATCGGTGCGCTCTGCCTATCCCGTAAGAGACCTGGCGTAAAGATATATGTATATTTTTTTCGCTGGTGGAGATCGGAAGTAGTCATTACGTTCGATCTGTATATTTCCTGTTATGGCGTACAATAGAGTATTATTAAACAAATAAACAAACAAACAACAAACAAACAAACAACAAACAAACAAACGAACGAACAACTTAACCAACGAACGAACGATCAAACAAACGAACGAACTTATGAACAAAGAAACGAACATTACAAATAAATTAATATCGTTTCGCTGTCAGGTTCTTCATTCAGAATCAGATGTGTTAATTTAGTGACCCTCGAACTGGTATAAGTTCTTATAATACTTCTACTCTTATATTACTATGAACGGTCTGCGTACGAGACTCAATTGAAGGCTTTTATTTTCGAGAGGAGATTCGGGACCAATAGTTGAATGGTAAAAAGCTTTATGATGGTAATGACAAACGAATATGGGAAGTTATGAAGACTAAAAAAAGCAGTAAGAGTGGGAAAAGATAACAATTTAATTACTTACAAGAATATGTGATGTGACCTCGAGCTACTGATTTGATTGTTTGGTGATTATTTAAAAAAAAACAGCACTAAAACATGTAAAGCGCGTGGTACTTAACTTATAGCTTATCACAGTTGAAAATACAGTATAAAAAAACCGGGCACTCAAAAATTGAAACTCACATTTGAAATAAAAACGACGTACATTTACGGACAGACGCGACGTTTTCCGTCCAATTGAGTGTCACACGTCTCGCTGGATACGAGTGGTCTTAACATCGTGGTATCTGGGCTCGGAGCTATTTATGAAAGCATCCTTTACAAGTAAAATACATTATCCGAGTGTTCATCACAGACGCGAATGACACTTGAATATGCGAGTTTTTTTTATCGGAACAATTATGATGCTAATAAAAATCCCACGCGATTTATAGAGATTAACCTCTGAAGTAGTCTGGCTGTATATGCTTTGGGTCGTTTAGCTGCGAAGAGACCTTCGTATGACGCTGAATAAAGAATGGTAAATAGAAGTCTTAGCTAAGTGTCAGAAATGCCACTCATCAATGTAAAAAAAGTTCATTGCAAAGACAGCATATAGTATTACAATATGAAAGTATGACTTGAATTAGAACTTCCATCCAATTATTTTGAATGTGCAAAATCTCAATTGAAACGAAAAGAATCTCAGTTGCACGTCGAACATGTTTCAATATATCTTGAGCGAAAACTTCAGGCTGACATTCTGAATTCAAAAAATGTTGTCAGATTCAGAAATACACGAGTCTAAGTTCACGTCGGCATCGCAAAAAGGAAATTTGATTCGCGTGGCGGAAAAGAAAACACGCAACGATTTCTGGTGCAAAAAAAAATACGTGAACGCAAACAAAAGGAAGGTATTCTGAGAAAAGGAGTATCTGAACGCATTGGATGTCTCAATCGGTCCATTTGGGGCTGTAGTCACGCGCAACGGAACAATAGGGATTGGTCAGACTGAACAACAATCTTCTTTAAGGCGTGTGAAGTCTGCCCGCATTTGGTCATCGTGGCAGACTATGGCTTTAACCGTCTCATCCTGACAGGAGACCCCTGTTCGAACAGTAAAACGATGGAAGGGTCGGAGAAAAAAGAACAAACTAGAATTGTGCGATGGCGTTCACTAATAGGGAGAACTTCAATACCGCATTTTCGGGCTATATCACAGCTATTTATTTCTACCGCAATGTCGATTCTTCCCATAAGACAGACACGAGCTGTAATGAACTGCGCTCGTTCTAATATGTATTATAAATCTGATTTATTAAAAATAGTCTTCATTAAGTCTTTGTTAAATAGTTTAATGGGTTGCTACAGTATTATTATTATTATTAGCTAACGAGTAACGATTTACCCATACTTTAACCAATACAAGTTCACACATACATTCATTTGTATATTCCAGGAACATAGGTATTTTGTTAGACAACAAGGAGTTAATTGAAATTGGTTTATTGATCTTATATTGATTAAAGCTTTGTTGAGATGTACAATTGAAGTAAACAGTGCAGAATATTTTTTTACAAAAACACCGCCCAGTCTGAAAACACCTTAACGCGTAAGAAAGTCAAAATAAAAACGCTCGCGACATACAAATGTCGTCATTGACGAACGCTCCTCAACGTTTCCTATAAATTGATTGAATTGGTATATTATTTCAAAATGATACCTCTATAATATTCACTACAAAAATATATTTATTTCTTCAACAATCGAATATTTCAACGTATTTATTATCGTCAACACTTTTATCGTTCTACTGTTATATACGGAACTCCTTTCAGATGACGGGTGGTTTACTCCATACGTAACATGACGCCTGTAATCGCCCAAGAGTAGACAGAAGAGTATGGTACACTTCCACGTTACACCAGTCACGTTTACATCTACTATGGAATGGACGGTGTCTATTGCTATACATCGGCTAAATACATATCTAGACTCCGAACCACTACTAGAGTATATAAATAAGGAAAATCCGGGCTTTGAACCCAGGAACTCGCGATCGGCAGTCGCGCTTGCAACCAATCAACCAACACAACCAACGAGGCAGTCATATATAACTCCATCGCATCATATCCATAAATATCCTATCCATTCTATATATTAAATATTGATTTTATTGATAAATTTAATTTATCGCCTGATGTCAAATCGGGCTAAGCCTAAGGGTAGGTGAGATTTGTAGAACATAAATTAAGTGCTTCAACCTTATAGGGAATTAAGGGTGGCCTAATAACAGAGGTCTGACAGTAGCTGCGGCGGTTGACGGATCTTTATATTCTTTTGATTGAGTAAGTAAAGTAATCATGACACGAATAGTAATGTAAACATTACTTAAACTAAGACCTGGGTATTTATCAAAACTATTATAAATGACTAAATAAATTTACACATACTAAAAGTCAAGGTATTAATAGAAATAAAAACACACAAGCACCATTGTGCTATTAAATTATAGAAACGTAGAAATTTCAACTTGTTCAACTGTTTTGGGTCAATAAACGTATTTTACTTTAGCGCTCTTAAATCTTGCGAGTGAAAATAAAATTTTAAGCCGCGCCGCGGTAACTTCGCCAGTTTCTTTCATTCAAAAAACTTCACCCAAACAAAATGGAGGCAACTCTATTTAAGTCGTCGGCGCTCGGAGAAACGCTCTGAGCATTCAGTTTAAATCAATTCAAACCTTTAACGATAACACAATTTCGAAATGGGTACTGCTTTGGTCTGTTCCCACGAATGTTGTTAATCACGCCATCACAATAATATTTCGGGACATCTCCACATACAGTTATGCGTATTAAGTATAAATACACTCGTGTTTATATTACATGACGTGTTAATTATGTTCTCTCAGTTATATCTATTCTTAAGCAAACGTTACTCGTTCAATTCATGTGTTATCAATTGATGTCATATAAATAATATACTGAGATTATATTATCGACTGCCTCGTTGGTCGTGTTGGTTGCAAGTGCGACTGCCGATCGGGAGGTCCTGGGTTCGATTCCCGGGTCGG
>DWDU01001495.1:0-14535 GCA_018245575.1 Jemadia suekentonmiller
TGTTAAGGCACGAGCATTTCATCTTCATCACCAAAAGAAATAATGCAGGTGTGAATTCTTTCATGTTATGCTTCAGGGACTTTTCTTTTCGCCACGTATTTACGGGGTTACTGTTATTCTTAACATTCTTATTTGTAACCATTATAATCATCAATAGTTTTTGTATTATCATCAGTAGTGTTTCAATTCAGTAAACAATCTCACTTTGATATTGAGATTTAATGCTGTGGACTAATACGCAGGTGGAATTTAGACACCTTACATGACATTCATGATAACACTAAAGCTACTAGTTTTTGCGGTGTTTTCCTTCACATAAATAGCAAGGAATACCTACCTGTCGTTGAGAACACGCATAATTTTCTAAAGTCAGGTGCGTGCTCACATACAAACCGCACTATCTGCTCCTCATGCTGATTTTATAAAACACAAAAGCGCACACATGTTGAAGGGCACAAATAACTTTCAACTAAATTTTTTTCATGAAAACAGGAAATTCAGGTGGTAAGTAATGTACAATGTATAAAAGGGGTCAATAAACAAGGAATGAAGTGAAGTCAACGTTCTCAATTACGCACTGAAAAGAAAGGTGCGAAATGTACCGTGAAAAAAATTACACAAATAGGCCTACAGTATATCATTTGCTTCGACTAAGATTCATAGGATCTCACCAGAGTATATATTACATGAAATTAGTCTCAACTTACTCGTGTGGGTTGGATGTTTACGGGCAAGTTCCTGTTATGAGAGATCATGTATAGGTTTAGTTATTAGTTCACTACAATAGATAACTATTAAGTAAGAGACTACAGTTAGTGTACACCCAGAATGGCGCAATGTTAATAATTAAGGGAGTTCTGAGTTCAATGGTGTACTAAGAAGCCAGGTTAAGGATGACGATGATGTGATGTCAAAAGAACTGTAAGTGTAAATAATTGCCTTTAATTTTTGAAAGGTTGGCAAAAAGGTTACATAAAACTGTCACTTAACACTTTTGGACCTACTTATGTGAAAAAGTGTAAGAGTTCTCCAAGAAATGCCCTTCAACGATACCTGCCACCTTTTGTTTAAAAACGTGATATCATTTTTTTTGCTTTGCTCAACTTGGATCTACAAAAAGGAAACCAATTTATTCAAAGAAATTCCCCGTTTTAAACATGTTATTCCTTAAAGGCTTTGTACAGAATTAGCTGCCTATTCCAAGAAAATGAGAACAAGACATTAACGTATTATCCAAGCTTCTACATTAGTTTCTTTATTGATTTCGACTTTATCTTGGTTCGTTAAACGGCGATGTCACAACAGAGGTACAGGTCCGATTTCCGCTGAAGCAAATGGTCCTTTAATATTCGTATTAAAATATACCCATATTAAAATACATCCATATAAAAATATTTTTAAATATAAAACTCCTGCAACAATGTAGATTGGTTAATGTGACCTCTCATATAATCGTCCGAGCGGTCAGTCAAAAAGGTCAAATCGACGAAGATCGAGATTTCACTTTAGGATGTCCTCAAATATAATCTCACCCGTATTTATGTTACAGAGTTGCGTATATTTTTATGGTACAGAAGTAGCAAAGCGAAATAAATGTAAACACGAAAACATGATTAAATTGTGTATTGGCTCAACTCACATATGTTTTTTCGGGACAACTCGTCTAGTTTCCAACGTAACCGAAGTATTTTTGAAACTCACGCCAACCGAAAAACATACCTAAGTTTTGTCGGTACATAATTTAATAATGTATGTAGATACAAGTAGAACGGTCTTCAGGTTCAGCTAGGTGGAATTACAATGTACGCAAACTGGCTGGCAACGGTTGTATACGAAGAGCTAATGATCGATCTCAGTTACGGGATATTGCACAGGCCTTACGTCCAGCAGTGGCTGAGAATAGTCTGATGATCATGAACGAAACTTTTAATAGTAAAGCATAAAGACATGCATAACATGTAAGAGCAAACGCGGGAAACGTATTAAATTTCGCCAAAATTTTCGCAAAAATTTTAATACAAATACGCCGTATTTCATATAACTTTACACATTACAGATATACTTTCTTCTCATTAATAATTTGTAATTTTCCTGTTGTCACCGTATAGTCATCTTCTTCATCATCATCATCATCAACCTCTCTTAGTCCGCTGTTGTTCATAGGCCTCCCCTGGCCAACGTGGCGCGTCCTCGACTTTTTACCTTTTTATTACATGTATTTTAATAAATTAATTCGTCGTAAAAAATGACCATGCACCAATTTAAAGTCGAGTATTTCTACGCGTGTTTAAATAATGAGATAATCGATTTTATTGCGGTTTTGTGAAAGTGATTTCTACATGTTATTGGAATTATACTCAGAACTCATTTAGCTATATAACAAGATTTATAAAACTTTACGTTCTATTTGTTTTGTTGTCAAATATTCGCCTCCGTGCACTTGTCCAATATTCTGCGTTAACTGTTCTCATTCTAAAAGTAGACACGTTCTGAAGAAAAATCGTAGTATCTCATAAAGGTTATTGATATCAATAGTCAATATTCGATAATCTAAAAAATTAAACCCAAGTTTAAGGCCGTAATTTTGTTCTTAGTCAATACAAATAAGTCCACTTAATATATGCTTTTCTGGAGGAGTGGTTTTAAACTTCAGGTACAAAGGAATCGCCAACGTTAATAAAAATTATTTACATATCTTCATATCTTCATACATATCTACATACATATCTTCACGCCAACTCCCTTACGGGGTAGGCAGAGATCACCGAGTGCTAAATATATCTATCCATACAGACAAAGGAATTATTTTAAACTTATTATACAATAAACTAATATTAGCAAAGTGTACTTTTCAAACAATGAGCTTCGTAAGTCCACGACGTAGCTACACCCGAATCCATTACGACATTTATTAATCTCGAGCCCACTCTCTCCAATAAACTTTCAAGTTAATCGCTATTGTTCATTACCGTCAAGCATCCGCGTCGAGTTTAATATAGCTTCATTCAAGTTAAGGAAGACACTATCCACATAATATGTATAAAAAAAAAACGTAACATCACGCCTGTAATCCCCGAAGAGGTAGCGAGAGGAGTGTAGAACACTCCCACGTTTCACCAGTTATCAAATTTAACCTATTAACACAAGAAGTTTATTATTATTATTGAGATGTGTACCGGCTAAACGGACGTGTTTTTCAGGATGATCTGACCAGTTTTAGACTTGTACAAGATCCTTCTTCACGTGCTCCCACCGACACAGCGAGGTCGCAGCTGCGGTAATGTCGGATATTATCATGATCATTTTTAATGGTACTACATATTATTTGTGAAAGACGCACGTCAATTCTGTGAGGGTCTTTTTGTGATGACATTATGGTACGAAAATACTTTTAATATTGTTATTATATTTTTGCTCCGTTGCATTTAAGGGTGCGATGAATGTAATAGCATATCAGGTTTGTAAGCACAAAGATGTTTAGCACTAGTTTCTTTCTGCTTACCCGATAAGGGATCCGGCTTACTGATATAATGACAATAATACTGTTCTGCAATACAAACTATCAATATACTAATATGACCATGCTAATAATATAATACTCAATCTCACCTCATCAACCCTTTGGTTTCAGTTCCTATAAATGTTTTTCAACCATTCATCTCACGCAGGTGTAAGCTTATGAAAAAGTAATTTATTAATCTCTCACGAAACTCATTAAAAGACGAATTATTTTTGGAAAAAGAACGTTTCACGTATTTGAACCTTCTTCTTTTCAAAAGGTTAATGAGTTGTTTTGGCTCAAAAACAGTTCTTTGTGAGCCGCTATTGAATCAGTGTCGATTTTGACACGAAAGCGTGTGTATTTCTCAGCCCTTTAATTTTCCGGTGTATTGACCGGACCTTTAGATAAACACCTGCATGCCCAGAGACCCTTTTTGATCAGTTAAAACTTGTTCTTGACAAATATCTCTTTAATTTCTTGTACAAAACATCACGTCTATATTTTCCTGATTGGAAAGACAGAGAACTGTGATACACTTCCACGATACCTCATATAAATTATAGGTCACGTCATGAAATAGGGGTGACAGTATAGCCATACAGTGTGCACAAATTCAGACTCCAAGCTACTTAAGGAATTTCAAGATAGAAAAAAACCACATAATAGTATACCTGATTCATGAACCATAGTCGGGACATCTCTATTAGCAGTCGCGCTTGCAGTGGACTAACTAAAAATTACATTTATTTATATTTATTATATTTATATATTTTCTATGTGACAATAATACTAATTTACAACTAGCCAAAACATTTCTGTTATACTTGTATAACATAAATCCAAATGATCGATAGAACTAACAATAAAACGAACGAAAAAGATCGCGATAATATCTATTAATCACTCATCAACAATGTATGAAAGTAATGCATCTCGCTGGAACATTGAGTAAAGATTCTGTTGCTCTTATATCAGAATAACGTTCCAAGAGACGGAATCCTAAATTAGGTGCTCGAGTGACGTTTCAAATGTTGCTCTTCATTGTACATCTGGGAACGCGATACGTTTTACTAATGCAAGCTGGGAGTGACTCATCTCCGGGCGAGGTGCGTGCTCCATCCAAAACGAAAGGGCTAAGCGATGATGTTAGTAATGACTGAATTAATCCCTGAGAAGACCCATGACCCAGTGGAAAGATATGTGATGACTTTGATTATATTCAGAGTTCAGTTTTTCTGTTACGAAACGGTTTTCTGTGTTGTAATTCGCAATTAGAAAAACCCCACAATGCCCGACCAGGGATCGGTCGATCGGCGGTTGCAATTGTGGCCAACACGACCATTGAGACAGCCAAGTTAGTCGAGCCCAATAAATTAGGGACGAATATTGAAAGTGACTAATGTTAGTACAGCATATCAATAATCGTGTATCGTTAATCGCTGACGATTTCGCTCTTGACAAGAACCGAACAGTTCGCATTCATTAATTTTAATGAACACCAGATCACTGGCATTCGCAAGTTTCATCATCTTTGCAACATTTCACAAAGCTCTGATGTCTCTTACAGCTACGAATCCAAATTTTAGAGGCATCGGATGTAATGACTTCAGTAATTACGGGAATGATTGTATGAAGCTTTACTTTGTGAATGTTATGTTGTATTTTTAATCTACATAGTATATAAAATATTTTGCTTTTATTTCTCTTCACTAAGGTGTGTGGAATCTGCCATCCCGTACTTGGCGAGCGTGGCATACTGTGGCCTTAACCTTCTCATTCTGAGAAGATACCTATGTTCCAACAGTGGTATGATAAAAGGGTCGGCAAAAAAATCTAAGAAATTATTGACAGCCTCGTTGGTTGTGTTGGTTGTAAGCGCGTTTGCCGATCGAGAGGTTCTGGGTACAATTCCAGGGTCGGGCACTACAAACAAATTTCTAATTTAGATTTTCAAGTACTGGCTCGGTGTGTGGATATGTCCCTCGTAGCCACACCACCTATTCCACAATGGGACGTAAACGCAACTAGTGAAATGTGCGAGTGTTCTACATGCCTCTGCCTACCTATTCGGGGATTACAGGCGTGATGTTACGTTTTGTTACGTATCCTATAAAAAGCGCCGCGCTAAGGCACTGATTCTTTCCACTGGAAATCCTCGGAACCCGATTATTAGCGTAGAGAAACGTCACCGAGGGGGTTTCAGTGACATAATAATTCCGCGTGACTAGGGAGCTCTTGTAACCTTCTAGCAGTTTCTACCCAAATCCCAAAACCATAAGACTAAATTCACATGATTTCGTTCGCATGCGGCACAGATAGCAGACCACTCAATACACGGCTAGTCCCCCGCTAACGTCGTTCATCCATAGAATTATTAAATTCTTCTTCCTCGAATCTACACGTGATCTTATTGGTTGGCCCTGAGACAGGCCGTTGAGTGATCAGCCATCGCGTTGAAAGGATTAGTCGCAATATCCAGGATGCGCCGGGCAGTATATGTATGTTCGTACTTAACAGACCTAGTCGCCACTCAGGGAGGCTTTGGTCATGCAAGTCAAAATCCTAAATTATTAAATCGCGGTTGTGTATTGTCTGATATCAGAAATTTCCTTCTTTGTACGTTATGTTTCCGCATGATGAACCTCAATATTTATATACTATTGTTATCTGAAAGTTCTGTAACAATGAATAAAATTGAACATCTCCAAACAATCCGAAGAGAAGTGTTCGCGTCAGCGGTTATTAAACTCGGCAGCGTTAAAAGGCAATATCAAATATTTATTTAGGTTGGCGTTATTATTCTCTTGTATAAATTTCACAGCCTCGTTGATCGAGTTGCATACTGCTGATCAAGAGGTCCTGGGTTCGAAACCCGGGTCGGGTACTACTGGATTTTCAAATTTATATTCAATAATCACAGCGTCAACATTACTATTTATTCAGTCGCATTCAGCGTATATTTTTAATAGGATAAGCCGGTTTATTAATACGAGATCATCATTAAATGGCTCCAACCGTTACTCAAGTGTCTATCTATCGTAACTGTTTGTTACATTATGCTAACAACGATGTAAGCACGAATAACAATAAACATCACGTAACAACTATATAACAAGGTATTTGCGCGAGCGCTTGGCAAAGTTTATACCGTTCTAATGTTTCATTGTTGTTTGTTTAATAAATACGATAATCTTACTCGTAATTATTTCTGATATTATTTTACCAGTTGTTTGTAAGGCTCGAGTTAATATAAGTTTAAATTTGGATCGTTCCATTTCATGGATTCCCATATTAATATATAAGAACGAGACGGGTCTCGTTTTTATATATTATGTTGTCTCAATCACTCACTAAAGTGGCCTCTCGATGATCTGTTTTTTTTCGTTGTATTTTTACATATAACAAAAGCATTTATCAATGTTCTCATAAAATTGTTCTCATAATTGTGTTGTGCAACAGTGAAATAACGTCTGTACTGTTTTTTGTAACTACATGTATATGTTTAACGCAATGCGACCAGCTCCGAAGAGGAGAGGTATTATGTAATAATACATTTTAACTTTCATTAACAGGCCTAATTATCCTAAGAATGACTAATAGTGACTAATGTATTACTCAACAAACTTATATATATTGCGTAGACATATTTAGATTTACGTCACATGCCACCGAAATGCGAAGGTTTATTAGAACGTAAAATGCAGATAACTGTCGATATGACTAGTTTCTCTCTACTGACCCCACATGAAGCCAGCTTGTAAAATATAGGTAATATAATACGATAATACAATCATAGGAGCTAAATGTGCCTACACCTCAAATCATTATTTAACGTTTGACGATTGCTAACTTTCAACAATAAGCTACGATTTATTTAGCTCATTTGAAAATATTTATATTACGTTACGTCTGAAAACCTTAGTCAGAATAATTAGATCTAATACGAATACGCGTTCACTAAAACAATTTTCACACACTCACACACACACACACACATAAATAGCATCAAGAGTTTAAACAAAATTAACCGCACCTTCCATTTAAACCTCTCTAAACAACGTACTGAATGTCATTTGGAATATATATGTATATGTACTCTCGTTGGGACTTAATAAATTAAATCTCTGAAAACCGCATACTCGAAATACAAACACGTCACCGGTGTGCGTCTGATAGCGTGCGAGCAACGAGCTATTAATCGCGCAAAGAATATAGCTCAAAATCTAAAACGTGATTGAGTTATTAACCACTTGAAATCTTCGTCATCATCATTATCATTATCAAGTATTTTACTGTTCTACTGTTGAAAACGGATCTCATGCTACAATGAGAAGGCATAAGGCCATATTAGCCTTGTCTGACATATTAGCCGAGTGCTGACACTTAATAGAACATTATGAAGACCTCAATAATTGACGAGTTTCCGCGGGGTGATTTTCTTTAACGTTAGAACTAGTGATATTTATTTACACTAATGTACGGTAATAAAATGTATCCTCGGATACAAGATACGGATTCAGTATCCTCGGAGTAGGAAGCTGAGCCATGGACCACTAGGCTACCATGGTTTAACTCACGGACGCTTTTTAGTGAAATAGCCCAACTAGTTTTAGACTTATCCAATGTATTTCTTCATAAGCTGCCGCCGATCTCAGCTATATGGTGGCTGAGACTGATTTATTCACGTGTATAGATATTTATAATACATTTAATAAGAAATCAGCTACTAAAATATTATATCGTCGTGGGTAAAGGTAAAAAAAATCGTAGTGGATAAAGATCATAGTAGATAAGTGAAAATCGAGTTCAAAAATATTATAAATTCGTAAAACGTTCGCTCTAATATGGCTTTAATATATTGATATTTAATATCAATATCTTGTAGATATACTTATCGTACGCTTTGTACTGAATCAAAAGGGACTAAAAGGGTCAGGAGAGCGAAGCAACGCGGAAGTCCCTACGGGCATTACAGAGGGTAGAGCGAAAAATCTCGGGTCATTTAGCCCCTACAAGTAAATCATAATTTGTCTCTAGCCCCGTAAAGATAAAAAATAATCTAAAAATAATTGCTAAACTTCCTAAAAATTCTAGTTGATCTTATTTAACATGTCCTAATTTTCATTTGGTCATACTATCTGGGCTTTTCTAACCCGTTACGCAATAATTCACATTTCAGTTGTTGTCACGTAACTAGTAAAACCTCGTAGTGTATTGCAATAGTCTGACTACCTTTTCAGTGATTACAGGCGTGATGTTACATTGCGTCCAGTTATTTTCAAATTCGTTTTATTATATAATTATGGATCCAATTATCCTTTATTAAGGTATTATGAGTTGTTTGGTTGTAAAAATGCGGGTTCGTCGAACACAATTTGTAATGTAAATTAACGTACTGTAATTGGATTTTAAAGTGATACTCCAAATGTTCATAAATTAGAGCCAGTCTCAATAGTTAAAAAAGGTATTCCTTATTCAAGGCTTATTATGTGCTATTGAACTCTTGGAAATCACTCAGGAATTTATTTAAATTGAACTTATTATTCCAGAAAAATTATAAAGATTAAAATAAATCGCTCACAGTGAAACAATCGCCTTACAATATTCGTTCAAGACAAAGGCTGAACTAAGTAAATTAACCAGGCGACTGATATAAAGGTATGTGGGCTCTAAAGCTCTACATTATGTACATATGTACGTTTGAGAGTGACATGAATTAATAATTTCACATAATGTTTCTAAAACGGGTACCTACGGAAACGTAAAAGTTTCTCCTTCACAACGCACGGCATTGTTTAATATTGTAATATTTTATTTCGTCATTTGTTCTGGTACTTTCTATTTACCGAACAATAATATTACGGAATTATGGTAAGAACGTTATCGTCATTACCTCCATCGTCATTGAACCCATGACCCCGCTCAATAATTAAGGTTAATAACCACTTTACAACACGTTGACGTAAGCGAAAATTTGCGCTTAGCAATCCCAAATCCGTATGCCCAGCGTTGGGATTATGGGCATAACCCCTTAGAGGAGGCCTATGTTCAGCAGTAAACTGCAATAGAATGACGTCGATTAATGTGGCAAATAATAATTCTGTAGAGTCTTTCTGCCTAAATTTTGATTAAATTAATTGGCATGATACTCATAATTTTAATAAGATATTAAATTTAAATGGACATCATTATTGAAAAATTATAATATAAGCCCACCAACCACGGAAATATAGTACCAAGAAAATTGTCCGACAAAAACATTTTGAAAACAATGGCAAGTTATAATAAATGGCTCGAGGCGGTATTAGTATCCAGGCTCAAAGCTGTATTAATATTTTTTCATTATTCAAGAAACAAGTTTTAGATTAAGTACTAATTGATTTAACAGAAGGAGATTCAAGTTCTAATGAATTTAATAGTAAGAATCTTGAAGTAAAAGTTTACAAATTTTACACAAATCTAATGAAAGCGAAAACCGAAGGAGGGTACACGAGATATATATAGTCACGAAGGAGAAAAATGGCCTCGTCCTAAAACTAACGCTACTGAACATTTTGTTTAGCAAAGTAAGCGAATAGTTTATGGAGTCTCAAGGGTGACATCAGCGAGAGTATTCTGATTTGCATAACGCTGTTTTTCCATTCAATATACCAAGTATTGTGTAAATATGTACGTTAACTGAAGCGTATAGCTCAGAGCTATATGTTAATAAAAATGAAGACTAAGTTGTAAATTTTATAACTCTCCAGATTTAACGCCCTACACAACTGTTTTCTGATTTCCTATTCTTATAGATAATAAAAATTAATCAAAACCGAAATCCGGAATCAATATGCAACGTCCAATTCATATTTTGAGCTGACCATAGTAGAACTTAAAACCCTCTAAATAATGTGTTAACCAAAACGCTACAAGGACCCTCCTTTGCGTCCTAGTAATAGTACAGTTTTAAAGTCAATACAAATTTTAGGCATTTCTTAGAGGAAAACTATTGCGTCCATAATTGAATTTCTAATTGTTATTTGCCAAACACACTTGAAAACCGTACCTGACGATACATTTAATTCGTCAGTTACAAAAAACCATTCCTGATGTCTAAGCATCAGCACTTATGCTTTTTACAATGAAGGACAATGTAAAAGCGTCTAACAAACACGGGTGTCCTTGTGGCTTGGAAACTTCGAATACCAGCACCGCTTGTTTGATTAACTCCTCGAACCTAAGTATTGTTAGATGGTAGGCGTCAAAGGGAACACTCGCTCTGGATTCCAACTAAAGGAAATTCTCTGTCTGCGAGAAATTGTCTGAGGCGAGGAAAGTTCGAGAAGATGTTACGCAAGATTTCCCTTTGACGTAAATCAAAGATAAGTTTATAATAGTTCATACGATACACACCTAAGAAATATGTCCACATGTTAAGGAATTTCGTAATTAGTTTAATCACAATAACAAATACAAAATAGTTACAAAGAAAGAGGCCACAAGATTTTTCGTATTTAACCGTGTCCGTAATTTATTTTTATTTTATACATATATTATATCCTTGTAATAACCCTCTAATTATTCCGCCCCTTTTAAAACTTACTTAACGTGTGATTTGAACTTCCCTTCGTAAGCTTAGAAATATTGCAACGATCTATGCTAGCCATGACTATGGAATTTATTGTTTTTTGATTTTATTAAATACATAACAATATAAAAATATGAAAGTTTAGTATGTTGACCGCACAAAACCGACGTAGGGTTGTTGTTAAAATTTACCACGATGATAGCTTCAGCACTGGCAATGGACACATGATTTCCAGCATATTATTTACCCGAACTCCTAGCGAGGTTAAGTCAAGGATAAGAATTTGTATCGCAACCAGTTCGGAATCCGCACAAATAAAACCGAGTATAACAAAGTATGTGCATAGGTACATATATCATTGTCGTGAAATTTCTATAATACATAAAATATGATCAGTTCATTCAGTTCTTAGCACACGAGGAATCACATTTTTAACGAATAAGTGTGCATTACTCAATTCGGGTCCAGCCATGGAATGCACTTTTTAAATATAATAATACAAAATTAAGGTTTTTGTATCATATTTATTAATATAATTATTAGTGTGTCAATGGCAGAGAATTAAAAAACCGAACATAATAACATAAAATGTACACCCGATTCACTTACAAGAACAAGCGGCACTCTATTAAAAAGAAATTAAAACATGAAATGAAAAAGAATATTACGCAAGAAGAAGTTTGCTCAAATACATCGTAATGCCTTAAAATTAATGACATCCATTCTCCTATTTTTGGAGACGGTTTTTTGTCTCGTCTTCGGCTTCGCTGAAACGTTCAACTTTTCGTATCACGAAAGTACGCTACTTTATTTTAAGTAACCGTCCCTTTAGGTGGTAATTGAAGTTTTAAAGTGGCATAGAATGTTACTGGTGATTACATTTATTTAAGAAACGACTCAATTGGGTGGATATTATCTTTGAAGTTAGTGTTCTCAAAAGAAGTTAACAATTTTTTCAAAGTTTCAAACTGTCCTAAATACCTCACGAAATCCAATGCATTAAAAGATAAAAAATTTGAAATTTGTACGTTAAGTTCTACATTGAAAGCCATCGAAACGAAATGTCCCAATAAAACGTTTCCAACCATTTATCGTAAGCTTTACGATGTGTCAACATCTATTCCACTCAATATTCTGCCCATTTGGCCCTAGACCTAACCTACGGTCAGTCTGGAATTTAGAAATATTATGCGTATAGCTCCTAGTACGAGGTCCCACACTCCATTAGGGCCTGATTTATTGCTCTCAACTAAAAGGGTCTTACAAGGAACGACCCTTGGACCCTTATATTATGTATCACTTACATTAGCCGTATGGAAATTTCGCCTCAAAATATTATTTGCTTTGATCGTGTATATATATTACTATATTTACAGAATCACATATGTACACAGGTATAGATTATTACGTACCTATTATTAAAACGATTTTCCATTAATGTACAGCTCCTGCTATTGAATTGTGATATGGGAGAATTAAATTCAATACTATCCTTTACCACAGTTTTGAGTTTCTAGTGACGGATACTAAATTGTTACACATGTTCTGTAATCTTTAATTCACTTAAAAAAAGTGTTGTTCAAAAATAACGTGTCAAATAAAATAAAAGCTATCGCATTATGTATATAATCTTATGGCATAAACAGTGTATTGAATAAACTTCTTGAAAAACTTCACGCTTAGGTGACTATGTACCTCTCTCGTAAAGTGTAGCAAGGTAGCAATAGATCTCTGCGAAACTCCGAATAATAGAATTAATTACTGCCTATGCTGGTCTAATGTTGTTAAAAATTATATTCCTGTAGTTAGTTACTAATGTCTGATACATTTTATAAAAGACAAAGATGAGTGTCAAAAACCAAAAAAGTTAATAGCAAGCACTGAGTGTTCAAAATCTGACAGTCCTGACCGACTGACAGTCCTGTCTAAAATCCGTATTTACGTCAAATTAGGAGGCCATGTCAGAATTGTGCCTAAAACTTCACGTAGGTGAACCTCACCACGTGCAGCAGACCACCGCTAATCCCATCGTTACTCATGAAATGTATAAAACGTTTATTCGGACAATAAATAAAATAGTACTTAATAAATAAAATAATAATAATAAATTTTCAAAAACCAAGTACTTAGTAATTAATAATCTTCTTCAGTATTATTTATTAATACTTATTAAAAGTAAACTAAAAGTCAATCATGTATTTCTGTTTGAGGAGAATTATAGACGTGGTCGTCAACAGCGATTTCTGACTGGTGCTTGGTGCCTGCCACTTTACTGCTATATTAATTTACAAATATAATTATGAGTTTATTTAAAAAGAAACGTATAAAAAGACCGAACATTTTGTATACCGTAAATTTTGGACTATCGCCATTTCAGCTGCAAGCGCGTAAAACATTTGAACTTTTCAGTGACGTCATTCTTAGTTTTCATTTTCCCACTTTAAATTATATTTCACACTAGTCCAACCACGTTTTTAATAAAGACTTGAAAATGTGGTCTACTGCAATAAATATGCAAAGAAGCGGCATTATTTTCAAACGACTTTTTTAAGCCTGACTACATTCGTAATGCGCTATCACATTATACGGAGGCATCTCGTCTGACAGAATTATGGTACGTAACGCGTTTCTGCAGAACTTCACCGAATTACGAGCGAAAACGAAATTTGAATATCTCTAAAATACTCCTCGAAAATATTCTTCGGAGTCCGAGATAATAAATATTTTCCTAAAGCATACCGTCGGAGTCAATTCTTGAGATTTCGGAACAATTTATGCTCCGTTGCCTTTCAGGAACTTTCTATTTTTAAAGGCATAAGAAGGTGTCTACGTGAATTTCATATTCCAGTAGGACTATGCTGAGATTAGAAAAAGACGAGAAATATTGAAGATGACGCGAAGTATCTCACCTACTGAGCTTGATAGACTCATTTGTCATCTTGTTGCGGCGGCCTCCGGCTCGTGAATTTAAATATTCATGTGATTAGTTGGGCCACTTAGCCTAAGTTTGAACGTAAAGTTATCTCTGTGCATACGTCATGATATGAAATGTGTAAATATAGTTTAACAGCTGTCCGGTAACCATTGCTGTAGCTGTTCCCAGGCTGAGGTCAGACGTTTGCCGCAAAATGTCTTGTTCTTATTGCTTTTCTTAATATTAGCTTTAAATAGGAATTAGAACAGCATATCTGGGGATTGAACTTGTTTTTATAATCCTTATTTGTTATGTTAAACTGGCGGACTTAATGCCAATAGGCATTGTCAACCCAGGTAATGGTGAAAATATGGGGTAGGTACTCAATTATTTATTTTATAGGAAAAATCTTAAGCTTTTTGTTTATATTAAGTAATATACATACATAATATGGAATGCGAATAAATACAAAAAAAAAAAAAAACGTAACATCACGCCTGTAATCCCCGAAGAGGTAGGCAGAGGAGTGTGGAACACTCCCACGTTTCA
>DWDU01001496.1:0-14534 GCA_018245575.1 Jemadia suekentonmiller
AACGTAACATCACGCCTGTAATCCCCGAAGAGGTAGGCAGAGGAGCGTAGAACACTCCCACGTTTCACCAGTTACGTCTAAACCCAAGTTATTTTCAAGAATGTTCTTCCAACCATTAAATATTTATCGTTTCTCGTTACTCGTGGATATTTCATATGCTAAAAATTGAGTTCGAAAGAGTAATTTTACGAAGTGAGAAGTTCGATCAGACATAATAAATACGCTTGAACAATAACGATGTTAATTATAGAAAGCACCATTAGACACATAATTAAAGGCGATACTGTGTAACATCGCCTCATTATAAATGTCGGAAACTCCACTGTGAGAACGAGGGTAGTTATGAGTGTTATAAACATTTCCTACTTTCATGCACCTGAAACTGTAAATGTAGGATAAAATTTGTTAGAGCAGTATAATTTAAATAAAAGGGATATGAACATGTACTTATTTAACACTGAACGAATGTACAATCTCCATAAATGCTATGGTCATCTTTTACACATATTTAATTTGACTATATCCAAAGATTATTATGAATGTGGAACGAAGCCGTTAGTCACTCTGTAGGTAAATGAACATATTCTAAATGTGTTTCATTAAATCGTGTTCTCATTGTATTTCTATACGAAATTATATTAAATTTGTCTCGACCTTGGTACCAATTCGGCTTCGCTAGTATTGCACGAAATCCATATCGTACGATATACACAAAATATAATAGAATCAAACATAATAGGATTAAAGCAAACATTGTTCCCACACTTCAACTATACCCGTATTACGAATCACGAAAGTTGTTAGTTGTCGAATTGAAGGGATTCTAATGACTCCCCGGCTTCCCCATGGAGCACTCCAACCCGCTTTGATGAAATTTTGAGTTAATTAATAAAAGTTTTACCGTCTAAAGTAGTTCTACTTTTCGCTACGTCCAAATTTAATAGGAATATTCATAAGCATATCTGTTAATTTGAATTGCATTAATGTATTTTGTTAATGTTATATTTCAGTTAATTTATTGTTTTTAGAGGCGAACACTTCTTAAAGTATTTCACGTAAATGGTTTATTATTTTTGTATTTTACGAGGAACAAATCATTGTAAAATTAAACATGTATTTATGATAAGCTAAGGGTAATGATGGTGACCGTCGGTTAACAACTCGTCACAAATAATGTAAATTCAATGTAGATGTGCATTTTAAAGGTAAATTAGTTACGTCTAAATGTAAGACTAAGAGAACCGGTAAAAAAAAAACATTTATAAATCTTATACTGGAATAGAAACTGCTGGTAACAAATGAGCCAAATGGAATCCAATTAAACATATCCGTTTCCCAGACGTTTCTAGATCAGTCAGAGAACAAAAGAAAAGCCAATCGCCTGCGTTCGCCATTATTCCTACGAGTCAAATCAAATGCTTGTACTTGAGTGATTTAAGAGACTCACCGATACGTTAGCGTAGGAAGATTCGTCAGGGTGTATCTCTCATTAATTATGTATAGTTACGTACCACTAACTGAATAAAGAAACGAATAAAATATCAAATTAACTATTTATATGAATCTTATTTGGATATTTATTGGACCCTACAGATGAACAAAACCCTAGTTCAATTAGAGAATCCAGATCCAGGATAACTGATATGCATACATTCTACGAATGCTCTACTATTAATGTCATAGCAAAAGTCGTTCATTTACATCTAATAACCCCTTATTACATTGTAACTGCCCACAAGACCATCACACCGTTCCTACTGACCAGATATAACAACAAGGGTCAGCCACAATAGATCTATTAAGGTCGGAGTGGCTTTTGCGTTTCGCCCATTCCCGTCCCCTAAAAATAATTGTAATAACATATATTGTAACATAATAACAACAATTTATTAATTGTTACTACATATTTGTATTATATTTACATTAATGTACTGTCTCGTTTGCCGAGTGGGTGTAAGCGTGGCTGCTGATCGACAGGTCCTGGTTTCGATTCCCGGTTCCGGTCCTATTGAATTTTTATAACTTGGATTTTCTAGATGAAAGTTGTAGTAGAGTTTCAGGGTTAGATTTTTGTCCGGAGTATAGCAATAAGCTCAGCACCTGTTCCATGGTGGGACGCTAAAGTACTTGGTATAACGTGGGAATTTACTGCACTCCTCTGCCTACCTCTTCAGGGATTACAGGCATGATTATATTACATTGAGTTAATATAATTATCAATACTAATATTATAAACAAAACTGAACGAAAGTCAAAAGAACAACTAATGTTTAAACGTTAAAGCCACATAAAATTGCACATTAATAACTGTAATATAATTTGTTTACAAGTTTTACATCTTAGCACCACAATACAAGCCCTTCTTTTTGGCTGAAATATTACTAAACGAAATGAATGTTTGTCAGTTTTTACAAGTAGCACTTATTTAAAAAATTTATTACACAAATCTGCACCGTTAGGCTTTCAACATAATTAATACAATATTACCTACGATATTGTGAGACCACTCTTGTAATATACGTTTTCTACTTTAAAACTTCAGAACAATAGAAATATAGAATGTTACAAAATCATTGAATTAGGCCTCGGCGGTACATTTGCGCGCGCGCGATGAATATCATTGGGGTATTGTTTTCTCATCATTTAATAAGATACTCTGATTTATTGCTCTCACAATCCGTTCGCCGATCAAAATGATAATGGCGGTACTTTCTTCCATTTCGTTTCTCGTTTTATTTACATGCTAGTTATCTTCCGTAATCGTATTACAGTATCATGCTCGTTAACCTGCAAAAATGTACGTGCGCGCGTTAATCACGTCTTAATAGAAAAAAATTATTTTGATTCGGAACATCACGCCCATAATTCCCGAATAGGTGGCCGAGGAATGTATTAGGTACAATGCCACGAGTCACCCGTTACGTTTACGTCCCACTATGGAATAGGTGGTGAGCCTATTGCCATGCATCGGGCACACATCCAGACTCCAAACCATCACTGGTAAATCTAAATTAGTAAAATCCAGTTGTGTCCGACCCGGGAATTGAACCCAGGACCTCCGGATTGGCAGTCGCGCATGCAACCAACACGATTAACGAGGTAGTTTAATTTTGATAACCACTATTAAGTTCGTTTTCGCTAATTCTTCGCTACTTTGTTTGCGGTTTGCGAAACTGGCGCGCGTTTGGAGACAGTGATGTATGTAAAAGTTCGTAAAGATATAGATTTGTAAGAATAGAGATGTTCAGCAATTGATGCACATTACCCACCCCGTAAAACACCGGGCGTGATGATATAATAATTATAATAATAATAGTTTCTGTTAATATTGGTTTATAAGTTCTCTCGAAAGTATTGTTCATTGATTTTAAACTACACAATATAAAAATATTGAACTACCCTATTTAAACCTTAAAAATTTTAATCAACCCAATTTATCTACTTGTACAATATCATTATTTTTTTGTTATACACTTTTGCGGAAGATATTTAAATTTTTGACACAAAGACTTGTAACATGGACCGATAGTTATAAAGCGACGAATGCATTATAATTGCAATTAGTTACATATGTCCAACTTTTTGTTGTTTACTTTTCTCTGAACCTAAAGTTACATTTTAATTTAAACTCCATAAATCGCCCGAAATATTTTTGTCCTCATACAAGAAAAATGTTCCAATAACATTTGAAAGTCAATATGAAAACACAACGAAAGAAATATGAAATATAGTTGAGTCCTTGCAACTCCATATAAGAATGAAAAACAAAGAAAGTTAGTTGTAGTGCAAACACAAGTCCGTTTACGGTTCACTAACGTCAGCCAGAACATCGAAGACGCCTATAAGCATCTGGGTCAGTTTTTGCTACATTTCACTGTTCAAATAAGCGATGAGTTTCAACTGTTGGAGCGATCCGCGTCTGGGCGGCTGTTATTGTGGTGCAGTTGTAAAAAAACCAAAGTTTACTTTGCTAATTGATTGAAAAAACAGTCATATTGGCCCCTCGCAGCTTTCATGTTTCATTCGGTTTAGTAATGGTCAATGTCATGCTTAAATGTATTGGAATATTCATATTATGTATCCTTTTTTATTTTGTCTTTATTTAACACCTTTTTCCTGTCTGTCCACCAATAACTAACAATAACAGCTATTACAATTTAAGTTATAAACATTTAGAATTTCCATTGTGTTTTTTTGTTACTTGTTCGTGGTGATGTCTTGAACGTCTCAATTGAATTTACTTCGATGCCGAGAGAGGTTGGTTGTGAACAAAACAAACGACAGTCGGACAAATTTTGCTTTTCGCTGTTTCCATCGTTGCGTGAATCAGTTGTGCGTGACGCACCGTTTTGTTCGCTGCAGCGCCGATGCGGTCTACATGCGACGCAGCATCCGTTCCTAACCCCGGGTTTGAGCCTCTGGTTACCAACGGGGAAAGTAACGGCCACTCATGTTTTGTTTGTCTTATGTCTTAAGCGTCATGATATCGTAGAATAGGATCAATAACATGTATATAGCGACAGACCCAACCGTTGATTCATGATAGAAGGTGTACTGTAACTGATGAAACATGACATTGTACTGAACTCCTCTGCTCATCCCTTCGGGACAACAGAGAAGTAATGTTACGTTAATAACGTAAATAAAGCCCTTCGATCGCAGTAGATGTCAGGGTCAACATCTAATTTTGTCATTTTACTATGACATTAAGTTGGAATGTTGACTAAGAAAGTGCCAAGGGCTAGCTTTATTGTACAAAAAATACACGAAGATCTGAAATGTGAAAATTTGAAATTAAAATATTTGATACCGTTAGCTTGAAAGTCATAATAAAGGCTTTTACGAAACATATAAACCAAGAATCTAATCTACATAGTTAGTGGAGAGAAATTCCAAGGTTACACAATTATTATGGAATAAGCTATTGTCTCAAAACAAAATAATAAGGAAATGATTTGAAATACTGTTCTTTTCCGATTGTTTTCCCACGTATTGTTGAATATTCAACAAATACACATTGTGGGCATTATACATTACTTCATAGGAATTATTATTCAAATCGTATTCATAATATGCCTTCCTTATAAGGTTTTAAATTGTTTCATGTCCATTGCTATTATTGAGATTATGCGTTTGGGTAATTACTTGATATTGTAGCATAATATCCAATCATCGTGATATAAGAGTTCAGTAACATCCATATAAAGCGATGAACTTAGATTTATTGTTTAACCTACTCGGAATGTACTATGGAATGTAAAATTTTTGTCTTGTACAAAAAAAGCGTAATGTCACGCCTGTAATCCCAGAAACGGTAGGCACAGGAATGCAGTACCCACTTTTCAATAGTTAATAAATTATAAACACTTATAGAACTTAGGAGTAAGTGGTTATATACTCATGAATAGTTAAATTGGCCGTTAAAGAACTAGACACACTGACGATACGCCATTTTAATGCTTAACAAGACTAATTAAAACTCTTAAACATGTTTGCACGTACGATAACATCGTCAATATACGAGTTTGCGCTTTTGTCCATACATTAAAAATTTCACGATTTAATCATACAAAAAGCTGATAATGTCTTCCTTTATATTGCGTGCAAATATAACAGTACATAAAGATACAAGAATCACAGATGTGTAAAATAAAGCGGGGATCATTTGACAAGACCACACCCCATTGTCAACTTGCGACGTTAGGTCGGAAGCCACCGACATCTTGTGTTTATAATTTTTTTTGTCACCTGTCTCACCGGATTGCATTGTACAGCCGCCTGCTCTACTCCATTGAGTTAAATACGCCGTGCGATACACAGCTCGGAAGAATGTTTTTCATCGTCATCCGTGATAATTGATGGCTGCGAGCTCCACTTATTCAGTGGCAGATGTTCATTTGTTTCGCCGCAATTGTCTATCGTGCGTCAAGTTATGCGCCTAATCATCTTGGTCTGGGCGATACTTACAAACTCTTTGACTTAAAGTTCCCGCGAAATATTATTGCCATTATGCTCATTATGTTTATATCATTTAAAATGAGCTACGGGTGTCATGGTCGTTATATATTTGCGTAAAGCGGGATCATAAAGGTTACATCGTCATGGAACCTGGTTTTCATGACTTAACGGCCTATAAAGTCTCCCGGCGACGGAGAGGGAACATGCGGTGCCGGCTCGAGTGCGAAGTGGCTGCGGTTTGCTTTAAATTCAAAGTGGAAATGAGCTCGCAGTTAACGTTTGTATTCCGTGCTGGCTGAAACCACAAATCGTCTAGGGAAGGCTCGCCTTTATAGTCGCGTTTTGTAATAATAGCTCTCGCGTGTTTCCGACGCGGATGCTTGATGTCCTCACCTGTCGCTTGCCGTTACAATCTCGCGTATAACTTTATCGTCAGATATTACGTGTAGCAAATGCATTCGTTTCGTTTGCTTTAACATTTACATATGGAAATGTAATTGCACTGTACAATTACAGCATCGGTAGGAAGCGGTTTTGTTAAGGAAAGTGGTATTAAGTGTCACATTCGTTATTGCGATAACGTCTTTGATATAACTGTATCTCGATAATGAAATAAATACGTCTTCGAATGTATCTGTTCCTTGTTCGCTACTATTTTTAGTTCTATTGCTAATTATCTAATTACATCGTCTTGTGTGGGAGTGCAGTGCCAAATTCGTGATAGATTTACTGTGCTAGTTTGAGCCTAGACAATTAGTCGGCAAGTTCATTTCAGGGTAACGGAAAAGCAATTTGAACGATGCCTTCACAATGTAGCACATCGCAGTCGACTCTTAACGCCCCAATTGAATAGCACCGGTATCGCGGACCGCCCACAAATGGTGGGTTTCGTATAAATCCCAACGTATTCCTTGTTCCGCTGTTAGAATAATGACCACGTGTATTGAGCAGTGGACGCAAATGGGCCCCATTCGATCCTGACAGCTTTTGAACGTACGCCTGACGAAGATTTATGATCCGACTGATTGAAAATTCGTCCGCACTACTTAAGTAGATGTTGACGTTCTGACAGTTTCATTGTAATCCTTTTATTCAAATTAAAACGTTACGCTACCATTATTGGATAGCCTCGTGAATATTTTCTCACAGAATCGAATCATTATGATATTATCTGTATGCTACTACGATCTAATTACAACCTAACAATTGTTCACGAAAGCATATCGAGATAAATACACATGACCCAGGCGTAGAACAGATAGAGATTAATATTTACATAGCCAAAGAAAAAGTGTCACATGTTAAAAGTACATATAAGTACTGTATCATATTGACCTTTATTCAATTTCAACCTACAATTCACTTACTAAGCGAATCTATAGAAATTCCTTGCAATATTTCATATTCTATCTACTGTTAGAATAATGACTCCATAGACTCGACTGACGCGAATTAGTGGCTAGTGTCAGGTACGACTCACGGCTTTGAGGGCTCGCCCGACGGAGATGTATGGGGGAACTGATTGAAGATTCTATTTGTACTTTATATGTGTTAAAATTCGTTAGTATTCTGCCGGGAAACGATCACGCTATGTTTCTGCGTTTTCTGAGTATGATTAGATTATGAAGAATTTTTGCGGTGTTAGAGTTGTTGTTCATATTCGAAACGCAATTATCTGATGCGTAAAATCTAGTTGTATAGTAAACGTACACTACTATGAGCAAACTATGTTCTAATGTAAAATATTTTTGTATATTTGTAACAGTAACAAATATTTGTTAGGTACTCGCACAATCTGCTTGCCAGGAATTGAATCCGGAGCCCACTCCAACGTCTCCGAAGTGTTTGGTAAAAACTAAAGCGTCATGGTAATTTGTCTGAGCAAAATGTCAAACTCCATTGATAACCGAAAAGCTTTGTGGGTCCAGAGATTGTACCCATTCCTTCCCGTTCCGTAGTTGGGGTAACGATCGCGAAAGTACACTGTCGCAAAATCACTCCTGTCAGGAACAGTCATTGACTTTTGAAACTTGACGAAGATATACGACCGCGTTGATTGAAAACACGGGATACGACTGCTAATGTATTCGTAATGTGTTTATTATTTGCATTTAATTCAGTTATTTTCATTGGAAAATTCTAACGTGCGAAAAACAATCCGCATAAATATGTATGTAATGTTATGCGCAGAGTTGTCATCATTATTAACTCATTCATCGCTCTACAGTTTGCCTGGACTACTCTCAGAATGAGTGGGTTGTAATCGCATAGATATACGATTAGGATTAATTTTTGTCCTCAAACACAAAATTTGTTTCTCTTCCATGCCTTAAAAAATCTAAAAATCAAATGAGGCACATAATGACACGGAGTCACTGTCGCACATGGTGAATATCAATGCGAGTTTGACACTAACGTGTTCAATTCGGTCAAGATAAAAACAAACCATTTTCCGTTTCAAAATGTTCCGTATCGCGGCCTCCATGTCATCGTTCGTGAGGCATATCAATAAACTAACATATAAGTGAGACATAGCAATGTTTTGCGGGTTTGGAAAACAAATTTAAAATTTGTCTCGCCTTGTTTCGCGCTACGTTTCTTGTGTATGCCTAATACGTGATGCGTGCGTCACAAACATATTCTGCGCGCTGAGACGTTAAAGTACGATCTAACTGTATCACGCTGTTAAATGGGTTATTATTATTAATACATCAACGCGACAGGTTCCTTGCAGGGTAGGTAGACAGCACAGAGTGCTAATATATATTCTTACAATCCGGACATATTTTTTCTAAATCCATCACTCTCTTCATACACGTTCGCCCTTTGACAAGATGATATAATGATACAGATACCCGATGCGACTGTCGTTGAGTGCAGATGCCGAGTAAGAAGAAAACGTTCCCGATAAATAATTCCTTACAATATTTATGAAAATGGACGTAACAGTCTTGTATTGACTAAGGATTTCAATTGTCATTTAAATGAATTAATTGTTACTCATAATAATTAATCATGTAATAGTAAGAAAAGGATTTATATTACAATAATTATGGTAAGTAAATAAAATATTATTTTTACTATTAAGCGTAACAAATGTAAAATCACGCCTGTAATACCCGATGAGATAGGCGGTATAATGTAAAACAATCCCGCGTTTCACCAGTTACGTTTATGCCTGATTATGGAAACTTTTGACATACACCGGGCACATATTCAGACTCTGGACCACTACTAGAATATCTAAATTAGAAAAATCTAATAGTGCCCGACCCGTGCTTTGAACCCAGGACCGCCCGATCGGCAATCGCACTTGCAACAAACACGACCAACGAGCCAGGACTAAGCGTGCTTGTTAATATAATATGTCATATTACTCGTCCGTTACTTAGTTCTCTTATATAAAAATTTTATTGTCCGTTGCGTGTTTGACATACTATAAAAAGATGTTATATGTACAATTGCATTATAATGTACATTTGCGTTCAACCAAGTAATCGGCCAAAGTGCACTATAATAGATGTGATCTGCCTGGTACATAACTGGATATCCATCATCCAATCTCCGAGTGAATTTCAGTGTCATGTCACGAGTGTGGGTCATTCAATGGACGCGAGGACTCGTTAACGCGCCACATGCGCGGCGGCGGCTGACCGTGACCGCGACGCGCGCGACTCCGAAAGCAAAACAAAATGGCGGTGTGGCACTTTCATAACACCTTAATACCGGGTCAAGTGTGCATTGAATATGATCTTCGACTTTTAAACTCTCGTGTTAGTCCTTTAAAAATATTATGCCTTGTTTTGATTTATTTCTGTGCTTTTCCTATTGATACTCGTGAAATAATTAAGTTGTGGTGATGTAGATTATATTGAGCATATCGTTAACATACATCCCATTATCGTTTTTCTTTAAAGAAATATAGAAACTGTAGTATTATTTTACGCGTACACGTAAAGTGCCGCTTTCATTGTCATTAAATGCGAAAAAACGTTTAACCGACTTTAATGCCTATATTATAAATATATCAAATGATAATAAAAATGAAATCATTATTATTCTTTCGTCGATGTGAATGTTTGCTTTCAAGTGATGCGCGGTCATATCAAAGCATCATTAATTGCATCTCGAACCTATGAATACACATCTATAAAATAATGATGTCAGGGCGGTCCACGGCACGAGGTCGCGACCTCGACTTGCTACGGTGCGTCCTCGAAAACAACAATATCATTATTCTCCGACTCTACCTTATGTTGGTATAAGTGGAAAAGAACGGACGTATCTGTACGGCGTCTCGTTAATTGAACTTAGGACGCGTAATTGTCGTCACGGGTAATGACGCGGGTCAACATGCGGACTGTCGCACGGGGTCAAAACCTCGCGTATTTCGTACGTTTAACGCTTCGCCCCTGATGATCCCCGATAAAGAGATGAAGACGTTCCGAGACCTCAAACCGGGTTAGCGGCTAGCCCATCCACTCTACACACCGCAAACCGTTAAGAACCGTTGAGGGTTGTAATTTAATATGATTCCTAGTAAACTTATTGCTTGTCATAATAATAGTACTGTCGCAATGTACATTCACGTAATTTCAAAAGCGTGATGGTATTGTTATTAGCTACACGAATTACTCGTACTGAACATATCGTAAAGAGACATTTTGTTATATATTTTTTTCGTAAGAAAATGTAATGCGCTGGCAACAATGCGTTTGTCGCGCGGCAATTGTTTTCACTGTATATTCATCCATATAAGGTCGAGATGAAAAGTCACCAGTCGCTGTGATTGGTTTGTATAATCTCACGGTGCCGCGTGAACCAAGAATAACGGACCCGACGACGGGCTCTCTTGGATTACTATAACCTCATGACATAGTTACTTTGAATTCTACCTCAAATTGATTCCAGTCTCGGTTACTGCCCTAAGATTCTTGACCTAAGTTCAAATTAGATGCTATGACATGATTTTCACATGGCAAAATTATTCCGCATCGTTCCGTTGGTATTTATTTGTTCGTGAGCAGAACTATCTAGATATTGCGAAGAGTTATTTAAATAAGTGGCTTTCTGATTTAGAAGAGGGCTTTTATTTAATTTTATTTTAATACATTGTAAGTTGTAAACTGCGGGGTTTTATCTATGGCCAAAAACTGTCAAGCGCTCAACACCTACATTTCTTAGACGAGAATACGACGAGTAGATAGATACGTGACTGAGAAATTAGCGTCTCGCTTACCCAGGCAACAAAAATATTTGGGTTTTAGTATCACGTCAGATTATTCCGGTGGATTAATCTTAAGGCTTTTAAAAGAAATATCTTTTAACTACAAAAATATCAACTTAACTTCGTAATATCATAGTTTCAGTGAGAGTGAGCTAATTAAAAATATGGCTGTAGAATATTAACGAAAAGTTCCTTCGTAAAAGACTAGCATTATTTATGCCACCAAAAAAATTTTTCCAAGCCAACAGTTTCTCTCCGAGCGGATAATATCTTGGAGCGGAAAATATCTCGGAATAATCATCTTACCAACATGTATATACGACGGCATTTTTGTTAATTCTAGTTGGTAACGTTGCGGCGAGGAAATTGTGCGGCGTCATTGTTCCAGTTCATTTGCTTCCGCGATTTTGTGTACATTGATGTATGGCTTCTAGACCAGAGGCGTGGGTCGATCGTACTGGACCCCATAAATTTGCACGATCCATTGAGGTTTGAATGTGCTTGCAACGGTCGAACAAAGACGTTAGAAATTTCCGTGAAAAGCCGGCCGTATGAAGCTTAGGGTACGTGCGGTTACTATGCTTCTTGGGAATAACGAACGGTCTTTCCAGACCAGCACGTGCACATTCCTTACCCGTGCTCAGCTTCATCGTGGGATTTGTCGCAGTCGTAACCAGCCGAGCCGACCGTTTCACCTCCAGTCTAATATTTTCTTAATCCTCTCCTTTAGTGTATACTGTAAGATTATTTGACATAACATAACTGTATATTATCTGACACAGTAATTTACCAACGTTGATAATAAACAATAAAATTATAAATTTATGTTCATTGAATTGTCTACCTTTTGTCTTCTGTGATAAATATAACAATATTGTGTATTATTATTTATTTTTTTCAAATTATATAATGACTTTTTTGTTATTTAGCATATGACAGTAAACAAAATATTTTGGTTCTGAAATGAAGAGAACTTCAATAGGATGATTATAATTTTCTATGGTCCTCGAATAGACATGAAAACAATATTTAGAGGAACTGTATTTGATAACTTTATTGATGTTTGATTGCTTTATGGTTGTAAAGTATCTTTGAATTGCTAGAAAATATTATTTTATATTTATCATTAGAGAAGCGCATAAAAGTAATAACACTAATTATTATCAGCACAATTATAGCGGCAGAACGTCTAACTGAACGTCACGAATAAAGGGGCTATTACTTACGATAGTCAAATAAAGATGTCTACACACAATCCGACGTGATGAACCACCCGGGATGTTACCTACGATATCATACATCACCCCGGTACTGTCCACTAAGGGACGGACAGAGTGTAGTGGTTCCACTTTTCATCAGTTATGTTACACAGGCAATGTAATACAGAGTGAGCCTGAATAGGTAAAGCCAGTACATACACCGGATAATAATACAGTAATAAATTCAAAAATGCTTATCAAACAGTCGGTCGCCTCTCTCAGACGATATTTTTGTGGCAGAGTTATATGACGCTACGTTTAATACCACTTGCTGGTCCGTAGAGCAATTGAAACTAATACACTCTTTGCCACGTGTTAATACTTCGTATGCTCCTATGATCAGCAATTACGTATTAATAAGTAAATGTGTTAATAGAGTATCCATGTTTTACTACAATAGTCAAAGAAAAGAAAATCTACACACACACCTTAGACTACACCCTAATGTTCCCTACAGGATCTGCTATCAATCCGTACATGGCTAGAATGACTATGGCTAGACTGTGGCCTTTCCTTTCACTTTTTTTTATAAAGGACCTGATTCAAAAATTGAAACAATGGCGCCTACGGATTATATGAAAATCGGAAGCTAAAATAATAAACACCTATATTTCGGAAATGTTATTAAAGTAAAATTATTCTGGAATTATTAAATGTAGTCAGCGAGTGAAATTAATTATTCTAGTTATACTCTTAGATATGAGTGTAGAGGTATTAGCGACATACCTACATATATACGTGCGGCTCCATTAAGCCGCCCATAAAAGATAATCGGAGCATATGGGATATGAGCAGCGCGGCGCTCGACGGTGGCGAGCGATAATCAGAGACCAGTGGCTCACGCTTGAGCCGTGGTAGCTGGTTGTTGCGTGTGTGGTGTGAAGTCACGCTCGCAATTTATACCTCGCACGCCCCACAAACCCTTCACCTCTAACACCGAACCACCGTGGAGAATAATGCGCCTCCGGTCCGCGTGGCCGTGTATGACCCTCGCCTCGGTGAGATTGTACGCGACTGTACCATAGCTACTTCTGGATTATATTCAATGTACAGGTTCCAACTGTCACTGTATATTGATGTTTATACAGTTACAGACGTTGTCTCTTTGTTTCGATATCCTAACCTCGCGATGAAATGTCTTGTGATGCAATTGTTAAGTAGTAAGCCAAAAAGCACTTTGGGTAATTTGGTCAGTGTTAATCTTATTTGAAAGTCAAATAACATATTTTAATCTCTTTTCCATTGGATCTATCAATTAAAGCAAAACCTACCCGTTATTTGTACAACGTAATATTTCTGTCATTTTTTGTACACAAAAACCAATTTGGTTCTGCTGGTGGTTGCATTGAGCATCGCCGGGCGGCCGACCGTGAAAGATGTGGAAGTAAAATATAATTTTTTTAATAAAACTCTGAGTGATAGCAAAAACCGCAAGAGTATACTGTAATTCTGAGATCGTGAGTCGACGGTTTAGCGAAATGCATCTTACGCACACTCGTTGTATAGTCAGTTGCAAGAGATCTCCCGTTAGTTACAAATTCCGACACACAATGGAAGCGTCGAAAGCCATCGATGGACAATTTGGGTTGATATTGTTGCGGGCGAAGGGCCGCCCGATTCTGTGGAAAAGTACTCTAACACTAGGAACCATCGGAGCAGAAACTCGTCGCCGTTTTAATTGAAAGCGCGATAAAAACGGAATGACAGATGACATCAACAGTTAGTCCGGTGACATGAAACAAACATTTTGCTGAACAATAACAATAACGTAGCAAAAATCTTAAGTATTATTATAATTATTTCAAAATATATTAAATAAAAATTTCGTTTCTCGCCATTGGCATATACGAGTATTTGCAGATAAAAAATTTCACATTTAATTATTGTTTAAATTATACGTTATCAATTATTTTAAATTTCGCAATAATAATAATTGTAACGGATCGATTCGAATAAAACGTGATTTGGAGAAAAAGCCGGGTTTATTAACTAAGTAGAATATAAAACGAAAATAACGTAACATCACGCCTGTAATCCCCGAAGAGGTAGGCAGAAGAGTGTAGAACACTCCCACGTTTCACCAGTTACGT
>DWDU01001497.1:0-14533 GCA_018245575.1 Jemadia suekentonmiller
GTTTTCCTAGTCAATTTCCTAGACACGTGTGGTCCATCTTAAGACACATATGCGCTTTCCATCAGACGGAATTGCGCCCAGACGAAAGCCTATCACGTAATAAAATATATATAGCGTTTATACATTACGAATGTTCGTTTTATAAAAGCGAAACTATTCCCATACGATATAAAAATATAAATACCAACCGCGTGAGCTTATTTAACCTGGTATTTGAGTGAACGGTGACATATTTTGAACACGAAATCAGAGTAAGGGGCAATTTTTTTGGTTAATAGAAAATCGGTGGAATTTTCGAGTTGCACAGATTTTTAAGTAACGTTTGCGATTAAACAAGCGAAAATATAAACTTTTTTGCGTGTTTTTCATCAAGACAAATAGATGAGACGAATCCCTTGATAACGTTTAATTAAAAAAGCGTGGGCAGGTCAACGATAATTAGCTCCTGGGAGTATTTTTTAATAACGGTTAATTGGCTGACGGACAGGTGAAATTTGATTTATTTGTCTGTAGGACTAAAACTTCTGTTATTCATGATAATTCGTTCGTATTGAAAACGTGGCTCTCAGTGGGATCGTCTTGGCGCATGAATTTGGAGAATAAACAAAAAAGAAGCGATGGCACAGCAGGCGAACGGGTACCAGGACGGCAGCGGGCGGCGGCGAGTAAATTAGCCGCGGAGCCGCGCGATATTGTTGGCGACCCGCTCTTCTAGGGTCATGAGAACTTGGTATTATTATTATAAGTTACGTCACTGAATTATATCTATAGATCGCGTGGAAATTTTGGGGGGATATTTATTACCGGACAATATACGGATAACAACCATAATAAATTACTTTGTCATTGTTTTGTTACGTTTTAACACTTGAAAAATGTCTAAACGTAACGTCACGATTGTAATCCCCGAAGAGGTAAGCAGAGGATTGTAGCAGACTCCCATGTAGGTACGTTTACGTCTCACTATGGAATAGGTGGTGAGCTTATTGCGATACATCGGGCACAGATTTACTATTGCCATTACTAGAAAATTTAAATTAGAAAAATTCTATAGTGCCCAACCCAGGGACCTCTTGTTAGGCAACCGCGCTTACAACCAACACGACCAACGAGATAAATATATATATTTCAGGTGATGTAGCTTTTGTTTCATTCTACAAATCAATTAGATGTTCTCAGCCGATATTAACTCTACTGGGGATCGATGTAGGTGTATTAAGAGTTTCATTACACCTGTGATACGAGGTATAATTAAAGTAATACCATTTTATTTCATCGAATAGCCCCTTATTATTTACTATTTTTATATTAGCATCTGCTGCGGGCCATTAGGTCTTTAGAGAAGCTATTTTTGTTACGCGCACTCAGTGGCGAAGACCGCTTGTCTTTACTAATCCGATACTAGTTTTGTATATGGAATTACTTAAAAGTCAATTGATATTTTAGTGTGATCTGTAAGGATATATTCATCGTTCATTCTTATAAAGAGCACTCATTCTCATCCTTAGTACCTACTCTTACTAGAACTAAGTGTTTGTACAGAGTTTCGGTGGTTAATAACCTATTTCTGACATAATGTGTTGAGCACGTGTTTAAAAGACTGTTCACGGCGTATTTTACAGTATTTGTCATTCAATATCTTACTTTTAGCCTGATGTGTATATCTGCCCTGATTTCGCGCTACTGTCACAACTTGGAGTTTTGAATACACGAATAGATATATAGTAAAAGCGGATAGTATCTTTGTCAAATAGACCAAATTTCACGTTTGGGTATCATGTATTATTATAAGTACTATATAAGTAGAAAAAAATGTGGTAGACTTTACAATTCTCATTTCACGTAATTTGCCACTAATCTTTTGCAACTGCAATTGTCATCACGGAAAGTTTTAATGAAAAATGTATTTGTTTCTTGAACCACGTCGTGTGTGGATCACGATTTCATTATACAGAACAAACGCAGTGTTTATGTAATCGACATGAAAAAATACACCTGCGTGGCACACCGCCGCACCTAGGTCACGCAATTGAAAAGTGAGCAAAAAATATATATAATAGGGAATGATTAACAAAGCGACAGCCCTGCGCGCGTTGCCGCCCGGGAACAAAGCGCCAAGCGCCACTCGCCGCCCGCCGCTCCCGGCACCCACGCGGATATATCGTTTTGATACTTTCAATAAACTATTTTATTTTTAGGTAACTTTTAATTCTTAGAAATTGCACACCTACGCTACTCTACTATTACCACAAAACAAAGTATCCTCATAAAGTGTGTTGTACAATTTTTAGTATACTGGTATTGTGTATCAAAGGGCAAAAATAACTTGCAATTGTTGATTTACTTAAACATAAAAATACTCGTCTCATTTCATAAAATGGCAGGCAAAGGAGTGTAATACACTCCAGCTATTCACTGGTTATGTTATACGTATAGTACCTTGGAAGAAAAACTGAGTCTAATGCCATAGTAATACACTGCGCACAAATCCAGATTCTGTGCTACTTCTGGGAATTTCAAAATTTCAAGTTAGTTAGACCCAATAATACTTTGCCTGATCCGGGAATCAAACGCAGCATCTGTTCATCAGCAGTCGCACTTGCAAACAATGAACCAACGGGGCAATCAAAAGAATAATGCATTCACCTAGCTATTTCTATTCGGTACGAAATAATTTCCAAATTACTTGCCAGTTACACAAAATAATTAAAGTATCACAGTAACAAGTAAGATATTTTCATAGTACACAAAATAAAATAAAATTTCGACGATCAAACCTTTCCGCGCGAGGTCGCTACATTACCCAATGATTCACGGAGGCGCGGCCGCCGACATCGCATCGTCCCGCGCTCGCCTACCGCATACAGACACATACACACATAATATGTACGTAGATACTCGCTATACGTATAGCGGTGTAGTGATGGAATATTAAGTGTATGCGGCGCCGCTTACTGCAGCATCGCCTGCGTGCTACGTTAATGAGTGTGCTTTTGGCTACGCAAAATTGCGGTTGGTTTATAGGTGAAATTAAAAGCACGTTTTAGTTTGATTTTCAGCTCATATTGTGAATTTTCGAGCGCAAATTTAGTGTATACAATGCTCGTGTCGCATCCTCGTGGATGTTAGAGCAATATTATGTAATATAACAAATATGTGGTATTATTATATTTTATTTTTCTTTTACAAAATGTCAGTTTTGAGTTATTGTTGAACCTAATTTATTAACTGTTGATATCGATATAGGCTAGTTGGTTAAAATAAAGATTAGAATTCCATACATAGGTGTGAACATCCCATTTTGATACAATTTATGAACTGCAGAAAATCCATTAACATTGCATGTGTGATTATTTAAAATAGTAAAATGAAATCTAAGTGTGTTTTATTATTCTAAGTTTCACAGTCGTGGTGATATCAACGGTTAACCATTTGCCATTTATGTGTGCTTAGCTATTCGCAAACGCACAACACAATCGAGAAGAGCGAGACAGTCAACAGGTTTATCAAACGGGCGTGTTCACTTATCTACACATATGTAATACCACCCAACCGTATTATACATTGCATCATTACATTGACCGTTTATCCCACATTAGATTGTTAAGCTTCCACGTTAAATTGTCGATGTATTGCATGCGATGGTCGTATATAGGCACATGTGTACACGAACGCACTTTGCGTATATGAAGGCCTGGTACTTTCAGTGACTGTGTGACGCGATTTGACGGTAAAAAGAGCTCACTGTCAATGACGTGTCAGAATGATGATTGACAATTTATATTTATACAATAAAACTATCAAATAAGGGACTTGTTACGATAATTACAAATTAGTAATTAACTAGTACCTGTTTCGACTAACCTTATAATGTTAAATAAGGCAAAATGTAATTTTTCTAAAGGCAACGAATCATTTCCGAGAATTGCAACTCTGTTTTTCACTGTTAGACTGTTACATCTCTGTAGACATAGTGTCTGAGTGAACATAGCTGCGGACTTCTAAATTTCATACACACTTCACTCGTAAGGTGTCAGTCACATTACTGTTATTGTTGACTTCGGCATTTTAATTATTTATTTTGGCTTGCCGCGGTTAACTTCAGTGTATACATGCGTGTGTGGGCGGCAATATTGATTAGTTTTTGTACTTATACACCTATTATTACCTATATATTTTGGGGTTAGCTAGAATATACTTTGTAATAATTTGTGTATTGAAATGTCCGTTATCAAAATTCCTATTCGCTCGCAATATACATTTGTATTAAAAATTATAATGTGATATACACGCCATCTGTTGTTCAATAGCAAATATGTGTCAATGTACAGCCATCTCGTATCGAATAGAAATACATATGTATCTGATTTCCGTTATGCTTTAATTGAAACATAAAACATACAAATAACTGGTTACTGCAGCAATTTCTACTATCCAATACCAAATAAATGTACTGCTACCTAATGCCAAAATATTGATTGCAATTTGTAAATCCTGGAATAACACTACATAATGTACATTTAAATAACGAAGTATAATATTGCGGCATTAAATTGAAATTTCTAAATATTTTGTGGCTTAGGTAACCTAAATTATATCAACTATTATCATTTTAACTTGACCCTGCTATTTTATGTGTGTGATGAAATGAAGAACAATGTACTAAACCATAGTTCACCAAAATTCACTTCAAAAATCGTATGAAATTACAAAATAAATAAAATGTAAAAAATGTTTAAAACACTAGTAATAAATTTATGTTGTTTCCTTCATGTAACAAAAACAAATGTCTTACAATTAGTACTGTATAGCTTTTATTTCGATTGCCATTTTGAGCTCTTAACAGACTTTTGTATAAACAATACCAATAGAGTGGCGCATATTTCTGAGGTTTATCCTTTTGATTGAGAACCTCAATATAGGTCATTACAAAAGGTATTCTGCTGCATATTATAATAAGACAATATTACGATATATTCTCTATACTCTATAGTTATGCTTGAGTGAACACATAAGGATAGAGATATTAGCCATTCAGTTGCCCCTTACTCTGTGAGAGACTGGGTGTGAAGATTTGCATGTAAGTACATATATATATTTATTAACTCCATCTGTAACTATCTCAATGCCCAAACGTATGTAATGAAATCTGGTTGAATTTTTGATGCTGCTGCTCAACTATTTATGATTACGAGTGATCCCACCTTTATTTTGTAGCTGACATTGCCACATTTAATAAGCATTTTTAAGCTTAATATTTATGTATTTCAAATATGTTGTGTCCATCTGTTATTAGAGATGCACTAAAAATATTATCCATATATACATGTACATGTATAATCATTTAATGTTATCTCTGTTGATGGTCCAAAATAAAATAAAAAATTTAACAAGGTGATGCCTGATCAATATACTATTATAATAACAATTTTTTTATCAAAACACATTTGATGAGACTTGTTTATTTACATTTGGAAATAAGTTTACATCGTTTACACAATATCATGTATGCACTTATCTTGATGTATGAATTTTTGAACTTTAAGTAAATTAGACACAGTGCCCGATTCACTTCATTTCTATGATACCATTCCTACATATCATAAATACACTGTTGTCAACAAGCAAATACAAAATTACATACATTGTTTGCTTACTGTTAATTTTAACTGTACTTGTCCCATGGGATATCTGTTGAATGTTTCTTTAACTTATGTTTTTTGAGATACTTAGAATCTATAAAGGCCTCTCCACAAATGGAACAAACATATGGACGTTCTCCTGTATGTGTCCTTAAATGTACAACTAAGTTGCCTTTTAAAGCAAAGAACTTCATGCACACAGAACAACCAAACTTCTTTTCCCTGGTATGTGTGAGTTGGTGGGTTCTCAAATGAGTTTTAGTCTTGAATCGAAGTGAACACAGTTGACATGGGTAAGGCCTCTCATTAGTGTGGACGCGTTCATGCATAATTAGCATCGCTTGACTAGCACAGTTTTTACTACATATACTACACTCAAATCTCTTTAAGTTTTTTACCCTCAAGTTCTTATCCTGATTAGGCACATCACTTGGTTCCACCATATGATTGCTCTCTATATGCTGTTCTAATGCAGACTCTACAGAGAACATTCGTTTGCAAATAGAGCAAGCATAACCTAACAGTTTACCCATATCTGTTGTGATTTCTTGTTTAACTGTCTTAACTAATTCTTCCTTGAATTTATTCACTTTACTTTTGGAACACTGGTCAGATTGCTTGTGATTTACTAATGCAGCTTTGCTTTCAAACGTTATATCACATAGATTACATGAGAATGGATTGATGTGTGTTAGCCGATGTGTTTGCATTGTGATTTTTTGATGGAATCGCTTTAAACATATATCACACTGAAAATCTCTGACACCAGTGTGTATCATCATGTGACGTTTCAAATTATTTTGATTGGCAAATGTTTTCATGCAAATGTTACATCGAGGCTTATTATTGTGACCATATTTAATGTGTTGTGTGAGGGCATTCCGTCTTATGAGTTGACTGCAGAATGGACACGTCACAAACAAGCCAGTCACATTATGCAGAAGCATATGTCCTGTCAAGAT
The DNA here is from genome assembly GCA_018245575.1 of Jemadia suekentonmiller. Lineage (NCBI taxonomy): Eukaryota > Metazoa > Arthropoda > Insecta > Lepidoptera > Hesperiidae > Jemadia > Jemadia suekentonmiller. The sequence continues at coordinate 6,605 of DWDU01001497.1, forward strand.
CTCTGATGTCTCAAATCCTTTGCCGCAGAGATTGCACAAATGCTCACCAGCAGGATTGTGCTTATATTTATGCTTTTCATACTCCTGTAGGTCCACGAATTTTTCACCACAGTCACATAAATATGTGCCGTCTTCTTGTTGTAAAACTGCTGTTGCTATTTGGCTATCATCAGCGTATTCTATTACCAGTTCTGAACCATCACATTTCAGTATTTGAAATTGAGATGTATCATCACCTTCGTAAAATATCAACTCCTGTTGCATACTAGATTCTTCATCCTCAGTACCAAGTTGTGAGTCTGTGAGATACTTCACACCTTCTTTACTGTTAAGTAGTATGGTCCTCTCTACACCAGATGTTGTTAGTATTTTAATAATGTTATTCGAATTTGACATATCTTTGACTATGATATCATCACCCAGTGACACAAGCTCCTGATTGTTGCAGAGTTGAGAATCATCTATTTCCGTTATGATATGTTCTTGAGATGTCTCATCTACTTCTTCTGCAATGTTTAATTCAGTTTTGTCATCATGCTCTTGGTATTCCTCCTCATTCTGAAGTATAGTCGCAGGCACATTTAGTGGTATTCTAGGATTTGAGACCAGGAATGAATCTATGCTATTTTCAAAACGTGGAGTTTTTTCTATGGGTTGTTCATGGATATTTTCTATGTGGGTATCATCAAGTGGTTCCATTTTTATGCTTGGCACTTCTGTTCCCTTTTCCTTCTCATTATCAATTACTAGTACATAATAGCAATCATCATCACTGTCATTGGGTTCAGTTTTGATCATTGCTTCAATTTGTTTCATGGATTCTTTGGCTATATCTTCTACTGTTAACTCCTTACCCTTTTCATTGACATCAGGCAAGTCTAGTACAAACTGCTCCTCTCGCGTTTGCTTCAACAATGTCTCTAACTGAAGTTTTAGTTCTCTGTCCATCTTCATGCATTGCACTCTGAATTGATATGCTGAATTTAATATGGTGAAACATTCAACACAAAGTTTCTGTGGCAGCCCATCATCTTCGTTTGCCTGGAATAATATAAAAGAGGTTATGATTAATCAAATTGATGTTAATTCACAGTTTCCACACATAATAAAAATAATAACAGTAAAAAACAATAAGTGTTTCATATTTCTAATGAACATAACAGATATTTTTTAATGATCAAAATATTGCCCTCTTGAAGAGACCTAATTATATAAAGAAGTAATATCAAATCTTTAATCCCATGATAAGATAGACAAAGGAATGTTTATTAGCTGTATTAGTGACACTGACAGTTCACATTAAGTGCTGTCTACCCCATCAGAGATTTGGCATTATGATATATTAATTCTAAGAAGGTATCTCATAAGTCAATATTAGAGATAGGTCAACAACCATTTTCAAACTAGACATATTGATTAATATTGCTAGTTTATAAATGGCAATCACTTATCAACTGCCTTGTTGTTGTGTTGGTTGCAAGCCAGATAGCCAATCAGGAGGTCCTGGGTTCAAATTCTTGCTCGGGCACTATTCCATTTATACAACTTAGATTTTCTGGTAGTAGCTCAGTCTGGATATGTGCTCGGAGTTTAGCAACAGACTCAACACATATTCCATAGAGATACATAAAACACAGCTAGTAAAACAGGAATGTACCACACTCCTCTGTCTACCTCTCTGGGGATTACAGTTGTGAAGTTACATTTCTCTTCAAACTAAAAGTATGCATACTATGTTAACAATTTTCATTTAAACCAATTTTAGACTAATTAATGGCACTTATGTATATTCTCCTTTTTGTATTATAATATAACTTGTATTAAACACATGTGGTCTTGGTCTAATGTTAAGATTTAAAGTATATGAAATTAGATTAGATTGATATAACTTTTAACTATATATTATACAAACATAAAACATTGCATTACATTATAATATTTTAATAAGGAAAGAAAACAATTTAATGATAACATATGTATGTATTTATTTCTTTAATTGTGGGACTGAAACATAACTGGTGAAACTCAGGAATGTTCTACATTCCTCTGCCTACCTCTTCGAGGATTACAGGCGTGATGTAACGTTTATTTCTTTAACTGTTTCAAATTGCAAAAAACTGGTCAGTTTGTTTGTTATCATCCTTGGTCTGAAATGGACCCACAACTCTAGCTTGTCAAGTAGGTTCACTTATTAATGGACTAATGCACCAGTTAATATTACATGAAGATGATTTAGAATACTAGTAATATGTTGTAACACCAGATCCCTTGCATGAGTAGATAAAAAAAAATAGGTGCAAGAAACCTAACAGAATGTTCCAGTTATATCAGAGCCATGTTTACAAAACATCACACACATTTGAATAATGTAAAAATTTATACCATTCCAGTATTTTGGATCTAAAAGTTGTTAATCTTATGTCGAATCATTACACTCATGATCTTCAAAGAGGTAGGCATAAGAGTGTAGTACACTCTTATAGTCACTAGTTACATTTACATCCCACTCTGGAATAAGTGGAGAAATCACTCTTAAGCAAATTGAGTTTTCCTAATGTCTCACAATTTTATTATTAGGAAATTAAAACCTCACTGTGTAACATTGCAAAAAAGATTTAAAAATACTACATACCAACGATCCACCTACTTTAAAGTCAATGACAAGTATGACGGGGTGTTAATACATTTGTTTTTGCATATGAAAATAAAATAAAAATAAGATTACTAATTAAATATGGCATTGTAGATAATAAAAGAAACCTAAAAAATTGAAAATTTGAAATATATCATGACAAACAATTTCAAAATATCCGTTGAAAATTTTGAGGTTATTTTGTACAGCATCATATCTAATTAAGCAAAAACATTACAATGTGAGCCTATAAATTAAAAGGAAGAAATAAGATTTACGGGTTTTACCTCTATAGTAGTCAGTTCAAAAAACTTTTCCTTCACATTTTGTTTCTCGTCAAATAACGACACCCCGGAATCAGGGGACAGGCAGCAACGACACAAACTTGACCAAGAATCCATGTCAATTTCCTTTCCACATAATTACGGCACTAGAAAATCCTGAAAAACACATTATATTAACCTTCAGGCGCATTGTTTTGACAGATTATTTAGTTTTTAACTTATCAGAGAGCATAATAAACATAAACTTGGTATCCAAAGAGTAAAATTATCTACGGACCTTGCCCATAAAGCTATTCTATTCCAAATTATAGACAAGAGAGCTGAGAGCGTACAAAATGGCGATTATGGCGAGTTGGCATAGAACGCGGCAAGATACGAAATCGGAAGTTACGTCACAACGCCATTAATGTAAGTTAATGTCATTGTAAGGCATCGTTCTAAAACATGCGAGTGCAGAAAATTGAGACTATTATTTCAAGCCTTTAAGAATTGTCAGTTCTATCTTTTAAAAAGGATAGATTTAGTTATTGTATTTAAGAGCAAAAGTATAACTGTAACTATTTTCATTAGGTTGGTATTATCCTACAATGACGTGACGTGTGCCAGAGGAAATTAAATGCATAAGGATGTCAGTTTTGGCGTAGTATTGGTATTGCCATTATGAACAATGAAAGAAAAGATCTTAAATAAATAAATCAATGTCATCTACCTTATTTTATGTATTTGAAATAACTTTAATACGGTAGCGTAAGAAATTTAAAAAAACATCAATACCAGATTTATATTTTGTAATAATTTTGTAAAGCAGCTTCGTACACAAATAAAATATGCTAGTAGATAATATGTGTAGCATTTTTTTTTTTTTGGATCCGATCCATAGTTTATTATTTAATGATTGTCATACAACAATTTTACGCCTTCGACATAAGTTTAATATGAATCATGATTAGGGCCTATTTTTTTAAAGAAATACTTGAAACTGATAATACTAAAACAATGACTTGTACTAATATTAGGTACTTTGGCTCGGAAAATACATACAATATACTGGCTGCCCCACCGAGGAAGCCACCACAAAATGATACTCTTCGTATTGCAGAGGTATTTACAGTTGATTGCTGTTCCAGGTATTATTACCTGCAATTCCCACTCATAACAAATATTTTTAAGATGAGCTCGAGTTTATGTTCCGTGTGTAAGTGTAAAACTATCCACATAAAAAAAACGTAATTTCACGTCTGTAATCCCCGAAGAGGTAGGCAGAGGAATGTAGAACATTCCCACGTTTCACTAGTTACGTTTACGTCCCATTATAGAATATGTGGTGACCCTATTGCCATGCATCGGGCACATATCCAGACTTCGAACCACTACTAGAAAATCTAAATTAGAAAATTTTAGCAGTGCCCGACCCGGGAATCGAACCCAGGACCGCCCGATCGGCAGTCGCACTTGCAACCAACACGACCAACGAGGCAGTCAATATTAAAGTATGTAGTTACATAAAACGGTAGCACTCATTTTGTAGTTAATAGTTCTACCTACATACGATATGTAATAAAATAAATTTGTTGGAGGATTTCAGTGATTGAAATCCAAACGTGAGCGGTCGGTGCAGAGAGAGCGTCTTAAAGAATTCGATGGACATACGCGAGTCGGTCCAGCGTGGAGGCGCCGAAATGAAGACTAAATTTTCAACGCATTGTGCCGGGGTCTGTTTAATTGTTGCGCTGCCTCTCTCTGCCGCCTGCTAGAGTCACGCTCCTACCTATTCTTCATTTTACTAATTTTATATACATGTATCTTATGTGCAACATGTATGTTACCTATTCCGTGTTACATGCCCCACACATGTAGTATGACCGGTGACATGTGGGAGTGTACGACACTCTGCCTCCACACAGAAATGAAGGCGTGATGTTTTGTTATGTTAAATACATACACGTATGAGTGATTTTCTACTCGTTATTTAGTGTATGAATTTTTAATGAGTTGATATAGTATGTGAATACATTAATCACAATCGGTTATATTTTGGTGAGTAATAAAAACATTAAGAGCCATTGTGCACCATGTTGGCTACGCATACGTTAGCAGGACACATGCGGCTTGCTTCAGGCGCTTTGACTTGAATTATAAAGAACATTTCAGTGGTTTCTCCATCATGTTCATCATCTTTAAGTAATGCGTACTGGATATAAATTTCATGAAATCAGGGGATCCAACATCAGACATTGTGGAGGCGAAATCTAAAACTGTAAGCTAGGATCGCATCGCACTTACTCTATCTATGAATGAAAGTATTTTTTTAAACAATTCCATTTTTATACATGATATTAAACTTTCTCACTTTAAAACGGTACTCGTGTCCAACAGTGGAGCCGTAGTGTTAATGAAATAATGCAAAGTGTTATGAGGTAAACAGCGCAGTTCGGAAATCAACGAATTATGATTATACATGCATAATATGTGCGTGCGTAATATATTATTACTATAAATATGATAAAACGACATTCCATAGAACATAATTTCGTCTACATGATCTATTTTGATATAACTGCCGTAGTTATCGGTATATGTATATATGTTTCATGCTTCCAACATATTAATTACTCCGCCGCCCCGTCTGGTATTGACAGGTTGAATTCAATAATAGAGGCGCTGTGACCGCACCACGCAGTACCGTGAAATATTGACGTGTTCATATTATAACATACGAATGTACTCTCTTTTGGCTCACACTAATGTCCAGTATGTACTATAAGTGTTTTTGATTTAATTACCCAGTATAGTTGAGGTATACATAAACATGTTTTATTATTAGCAATTTAAAAATTGTCTATACGTTTATATGAATCATTACGGTCATTCTTTTATAATTTCATTTACCTATTATCTCACAGTGAGAAGTGTTAAGGCCATTGTCTGCCACACTGGCCCCATGCCGATTGACAGACTGTATATGAATATAAGATTATATTATTCGTGTATGAAGAGTGGCGAATGTGAAAAAAGCACGACAGGTTTGTAGGGGTAGACATATTTGGCACTCGGTGCTGTTTGCCCATCTTTTGAGGAACCTGGCGTGACAATGTAATTATGATATTGCCGTGAAATATCAAAAGCTATTTAGAACGTATTCGTAAAGACTGCTGATATCTATGGGTAAGTAATTATATAACATGCGTTTAAAATTAAATTTAAAACAACAAAGCAAACTCCCACAAAGAAACCCACTTCGAAATCGCTAATTTGTTTCCGACAGGAATAAAATGGGTTCGCCTAATTGTTTTCCGTATGTACTCCGATCGATCTATTCGGAACTTTTGCGAAACTAATCAAGCGTACAATCCTTCTATAAACCCGTATAACGGTAGCCGGGTAGTACCGTGCATTGTACAATAAAGTAGGTAGGTAGCGAACTAGTGAGTCGCTCGAATTGAAAAATTCGCACCGGTTAAATTGGACTTTAACAATAAAAAGTACCCTTGAAGAAAGAGTGTACAATGGTCGAGATTTCCCACAGACGTCAGTTAGGGCGCCGTGGAAATGACATTTTAAAAACAGCTCGAGCTATAGCTCGTTTTACATATACGGATGTTTCGCACGCACGCTCCGGGCGCAACGTCGATAAAAGTGGGCGTGGCCGTCGCTGTCGCTCTCACCAATCACAACTCGGCGACGTGAGTGTGCGTGCGGCGCCCTTTCATGTGTGCCGCGGCGCGCGCGTGTGTGCGAGGCGCGCTCGAGGTTTATATGGGCGTACATAAGTATAGGTCGGCTACCGACTCTACAAAGAGTTCCCCATATCTTTTATGTTCTTAGATCCTTATCTCGCGGTTTCTTATTTTACATTTAAGATGGTGGTCTCGAATTAACGGTCGGCACCATAAACACGCTATAACTGACTTTAATATACCTGTAATACAAAATAATCTGTGATTTTCATTGGTTTCCCAGCGCTAATAGCTTGTAGTAGATCGCAGATAGTGGCCGTAATTTCGGGAAAAAATATTCATGAATCATGTTGATTGAATTGTTAATAGCCGGTAATTGTCGATCTATGCTGCAGATAGCATTATGCATTTTTAAAAACTCCACTGCACCGTCGCCGTCGTCACGTTTGCCTACCGCTGTTAATAAACTTTCCAAAGTACCTTCATTAACAAACCGTTTCACATTCGATCAACAATAATTTAATTGAAGAAGCCCTAGCCGTAAGTATATTTTGAATATCAAAGCGAGAGCGCATTCATTTGAAAATCGACAACAATAAAAGGTCTTTTTCGCGCCAAAATTCGATTAGGAACGTGGACCGGGACAAAGGAAGTCGTTTATTTGGGGCGGTTTAAAATTGATTTCAGCTTTGGGGCGGGCGCCTGCCTTGCTTAACAGGGACACTTTACTTCAATTTATGGCTTTCTATATTCATACATACCTACCTATCGCTATATTTGTAAGGGCTCAACGATTTGTATTTGTAACTATATAGTTGAAATGACAAATATTGGGCGTTATTAGCTTTAGTAGCAGGTACGAACGAGCTACAAATTAAAAAGTCACATACCTACATGTATGTGACGTCACTTATGTGTAAATATGATATCTGTTATTAGGATGATCAAAATCTATGCCACTATACAATATCTAGAGAATGTATTTTCCTACTTGCGTCTGTTTAAAATTATCATTATTTTTTACATTGATCTGTGTCCGTTAAATTATGCAATATTTATACAAATGATGGTGAACATTCTCTATGTTACATTTGGCTAATAACACATTTAAAATGTTCCATTAAAGCTAAGAGAGGTGATATCCAACATTTGCAACCATTTAAAGTTTGTTTTAAAGACAATCACGCGAACACCACAGAATTTTACATACAATATTATAGATATACTTATCAACTCTTAAGAATGAAATTTGGGTTATATTTTACTTATTCACATTGCAAGGTGGTACTTCCAAATTTCAACCATCCAAAACTATTAGAACAGTTGAGTACACCAT
>DWDU01001498.1:0-14532 GCA_018245575.1 Jemadia suekentonmiller
CACTCTCGTGTCCGACACATAAAAAGGGCGAGCTCGGCCCTCTCCGTCGCTTGTCGTGCATTCAAAGCATCGGAACGTTAACGTTATATGAAAATACCATTATAGTTCTGCAAGGATCGCGACGAGGAGTGTCGAGTTTATTGAACAACGTGTATATTGTAGTATTTATGTATAATATAATGTAACCTGTGTGTAAATAACCTATGATAAAATCAGCACCGGTAGCAACGAACGCTTCAACAACAATCAGTCTATTGTCAGAAAGGAAGGTAAGTAAAGCGGCCCCTTGGACGAGATCCTGTTAGTCGGTAGTATAATAATATCCAAGTTCGTGACGCGCGGCTCAACATTACACTCGTAACACGATCCACTGACGGTCGTCCGAAATGCGACTTCGCCATGTGTATAGATGGCCATACAAAATTAAGTTAACTCGGATTATTAGTACTCGAAACTATCCAATGGGATCTCGTTGGAGGGACTTGTATTTGGATCTGGCAATCGGTATAAATATTGGAAGGCACGCCATAAGCGGAAAGGTGTGACGGCAGTTGGGCCCCCGGCGACACTCCGATCACAGACTAGATATATCTATTGACAGTCTTCGTAACATTATAATGCTGAGCGACGTCCTCACGACGTTGCCCAACGAAAGATTACAATACATCGCAATCAGTGCAGTAATCGTTGCCTCTCAACATTCTTCCTCAACAATCACTGGGGTGCAGGTATTTGAGCTCACTGCATGCACTGTTCTATCATTATCCATTCCGTAAAGAGGACCAGTACGATCAAAAAAAATTAAAGTACTAAACACAGTCCATACATCACATGCGGAAATATATGCCCTATGTCTTCAGAAGAAAGACAAAATTTTTAATGAGATGATCGACATTTCCTGCAAAATTCATAGCGATGATTTCATATGTTCAATTTAGCTATGAATTTTAACTGCTGTGGACCTCCGAGTGCAAATACATGCAATTGCCGCTTTCCTTGAGGATACGTTCTCAGAAGGTAAACGATCGTCACTGGTCCGTCTTACAGGAGGGCGGAGCTCCTTGAGCGTAACAAAGAGAGAGCGCGTGGGTAGTAGACTGTGGGGGCCTTTCGGGCTGAAGCGCGGGCAGGGGCGGCGGCGGCGGCTTGAAGCGCACGGAATGTTGCGCCAGCGTGTGCCGGCGCAGGTACAGCGGCGTCTTGAAGCAGCGGCCGCACGTGGCGCACACCACGGGCTGCGCCTCGTGGATGAGCCGCACGTGCTGGCGCAGGTTGGACGCGTTGGAGTAGCGGCGCCCGCACTGCGCGCACTGCACGCCGCCCGCCGCGCCGCCCGCTGCCAACAACACCACGTTCGCACTGCCCGCCGGCACCGCCGCCGCTCCACCGCCGCGCGCCCCTCCCCGCCCCGCCCGCGCCTCGTGCTAATAGGATTACGCTGTCTACGGACGCGCTACGATCACGGTTGACGTCTCTGACTCGATGTCGATTTGAAACGGATCTTTTCATATCATTCTCTAAACTGGAATTCCAATATCGACACCGAGCGCCGGATTAATATTTCCTAAATTCCCGTAACGGCATGGAGAAACGTCGTTTTACCTCCCGATAGACAATAAAAAGAGAATTGAGAGATTGAGGGTAGGGAATGCGTGAATCCTATTAGCATGACAAGAGCGGCGGCGGGCGCGTGCGGCGGCGCGTGCGGCGGCGCGGCGGGCGGCGCGTCGCCCGACACCCGCGCGCCTAGCCACCTGATCCGATACGTAAACGCGCGCGCTCTCTTCTATGCCGATTGATTCGATGTGATAAAAGAGGTTCGCCGGGGGCGCGGCTGTCCGAGTCGACGTGTGCGTGTAGGAATGACGTGATAGTGATGTTTAGAGGGAAACATATTTACCTTCTGTGTTCTCGTCTCGGAGCTCGGTGTTCATGCCGGCCACGAGGTCCATGTTACCTGTCGAAAAATCACGCTATTAGTATCGTACAAGGTTCAAGTGTTTCGATATGATAAATTCGAATAAAATAGTTGTATGTTCACCTTGTAGAGCGGCAAAAGGATTGGCCAGCGCGTTATTGTCGTTGTAATACATCGGTTGGAAACCTGACCGCTCCTCATCGCTGGCTTCCTGTTCCATTACTTCCATTTTTGGTTCTAGAAGATCGGACGCGGCAAAATCTTGACACTTCTCCGCCGCTCTTTCTGATTCCCCGGGATCCATGAGAATTTCATTTTCTTCATTGTTCACCTCTGTGGCTTCGAGATCAGTTTTCACCCTTAACGTCGGGTAATTACACGTTTCGCTATAGTCATCATTATTAGGCCTCATTTGACTAGAAGTTTGAAAGGGAGCTTCTTCTTTGAGATTATTTCTGGCAACATCGGGAGAATTTCTCGCTGAGCGTCGGTTTGCACTCTTCTCATGGTCATCGGCAGAGGTCGATTCCACATTTTGGCTTGCGGCTTTGGAGGAGGAGGTAGAATGTGACGGCTTGGCGCTGAGCAAATTACGTAGCTGAGAAGGAGGAGATTTTCGATTCACTTTCTGCAAGATAACAAACAGATTCAATACAATCACTCAACAATGATGACGATGGAAGAATGTCAAAGTGTGTTTAGTTACTTTGTCGTTGTGTTGCGAGCAGTCCGTGAGGCCGCGGATCTGCAGCGCGTCAGCGGTGCGAAGGAACGCGCTAAGCTGCGCTTGGGCAATGTTCACTTGTCCCACGTACATGAACTGCAGCAAGGCGCGCACGTGCGACACCTCGCAATCGCGCATAAATATTATCGGATGAGGACATGGATTGTTCTGGAAAGAATAAGGATTAACATAACAGTTTGCTCCCATACCTTATTTAACTAAATAATTTATCGTTTTTTTTTTGTTATTCGGACGTGACAGACATATTTTATTGTTTGGACGTGATGATTACAGTTCTATTGTCAGTAATGTATTTCTTTTATGAATGAATTTTATAACTTTTATAAGACTAATTGCTATTATCTTCTTTATTAGAAAAAAATAATTAAAAGCATATATGAACAATTAACATTTAATTGAAATATTTTTACCTAAACACAGTCTTCAAATAATTATCTGGAATACATTTTTATAATAACAAATTTTATAAAAACAAAGAAAATTTTAATCTATCAATCACATGTGGTCAATGTGGACTCTAGCCATTGCATGTATTTTGTTGCTTAAGTTAAATGTTATAAGAAGGATATATTTGAGCAACATCTTATTCTTAACAAGTGCATCACATTGATGAATATTATGAACTCTCATATATTATATATGAGATATATAATTGTATATGGACAAAATAGGCCCACCTATTTCATGCTGGTATGTAGACAATATATGGTGAAATGTGAGTGTACGACACTCCTGTCTACTCTTCGGGGTTACAGGTGTAATGTTACATATGGAGACAAATAGAAAATAAAAAAAATAATATGCCTACAAATTAGATTTTGTTTCATTTATGCCTGCCTGATAAGCAGTGATAGTCAGTGGTAAGCAGTGATAGTCTATTGAACTTTGACCTCTCATTCAGGGAGACCAGGTCCAAACCCTAGTTCAAATTGTGTGTTATAAGTTTAAATATCACTTGCTATTACGGTGAAGGAAACATCGTAAGAAAACCTGAACATCTTAGAGTTCTAAAAAAAATGTTCTCTAAGGTGTGCAAAGTCTGCCAACCCACACTTGGGCAATGTGGCAGACTATGGCCTTAACTCTCCCATTCTGAGAGCCCCTGTTCCAACAGTGGAAATATAGTATAGTTGGAAAAAAAATGCTGTCTCATTGGTTCGATTTCCGGATTGGGCAATATTTGATTTTCCTAATTTAGATTTTCTAATAGTGGCTTGGCCTTTGAATATGTCCCCAGTGTCTGGTAATAGGCACACCACCTATTCCATAATGGCACATAAACATAACTAGGGAAACATGGGAATGTACTACATTCCTCTGCCTACTTCTTCAGGGATTACAGGTGTGAAGTTACGTTTTTTTTAATATTTGCAATTATGTAAATACAAAACGCAACATTTACTGTAATGCAATAATTTATGAAAATATAAAGATTGAAAAGTGGTTCCCAAAAACTAATCAATATTTGAAATGTTCAAAATGTCTTATTTAGAATCTACAAGCAAAACATTGTTCCTAATTTTATTTCATCTGTGACTAGCATTCTTTCATGTAAATCTTTTTAAAATTATTCTATTCATTCCTTTTGTAGAGCAAACTTTTATAAAAACTACTCTTTTAATTCATTAGTGTGATAAGGATTACTTCATTGCCACAATTTGAACTCTAATGGAAAAATACTAAACTTAGTTAAGCATTAAGTACAATAGAAGATTTAAAAGTTTAACGGAATCATTGGAATACACATAAGACATAACATATAGTTCTTAAAGAGATATGTGTATATCTCTTTAAGAACTATATGTAGAAAAATACCAAATATGGTACACATACACAGTATTTTTTAAAGATATAGAAAAGGTAATTCATAGAATCAAATGTATATTTTAACATAAAACATGATCAACTATTCGAATATGTTTCCATATCTTTTGTCTGACATAAATGTTATGACCATACTGGAGTTGAAATCTTATCTATTATATAAGAGGTCAATGACAGATTTTGTAAGGTTGTGTTATATAAATGTGTCGGTTTTGGCATCATACCCCTCTAGTGGACATCCCAATAATAATAATTTGTTGTTTAAAACCTTATATAATCACTCTAAGTCCCATACAGGGTAGCCAGAGAGCACAAACACCAAGTACCCAGATCCATACAGACTTAAAATCTCCTACATTCATCATTCACATCAGACACACTAAATAACAATAACATAATTAATACATATCTTGGCTTTGTGTTTAGTGACTTAATGAGTCATTGTCATCTCATAAAGCAATTCATGGATGAATCTCCAGCAAATTATATTAAAATGATACCAAGGAAACTCTTTGTTTAGTAATTTAGTTTAGTAATTAGGTTTTGGGCTTTAATGGTGATGAAACCATATATATAATCACTGTTTAGGTTTCATTCAATAAATCTGCTGTGCTGTTAATGAGAAAAGATAAAAAGAAAGATAAATTGTTAATGAGAAATATATTTGATTTAATACTGCTTTTACCAATATGATTAAGGATGTCTCATTATTTCAACCTTGTGAATTGCTTTTAACATTATGCAACAACTTCTTAAAAACTTGGTATGAAATTATTTTCGAAATTATCGTAATAAATTCTGAATTCACAGTGGTTGGATCAATTTTTTTGCAAGATTTGGCATTCTATCTAGAAGGGTACAGTAGTCAGACATTTATTTCAATATACAATATTCCAAGAGGTTAAAGAATAGAAATATGTCTGTAACTTATTCCTAGGAGTATTTTGATTCAATTGGAAATGAGACCCGGCTATGTGAAAGCAGCAGTGACCAATCAACATTGGACACCAAAAATTGAAAGTATCATTGATTACTACTGTTACTTAGTATATAATGAATGAAGGGCATGTTTTATACAATATCTCAAAATTATCCATAAATTTATTATGTTTCAGCAACTACCTTATAATGACATTGTAATTGAATAAATACATTCGAAAAAAAAATAACCGCTTCTTCAAATGTTACCCTCAAAAATAAGTGGGTTATGAATGTGAGACAATGATTCATAATGATTAAATACTTTAAGTTCAGACTTTATTAAAATTTTGCTAATCATAAAATAATTTCTGTAAATTTTAGTAAGACTTTTTGTTAATAATCAAAGCATATGAATCAATTTAAATCATACTTGACATCTAAGTAGTGAAAGGATTAAATCAGTCTATAGTGTCAAACAAAACTAAGCTCAAGTTCCCAGCATATCTTGTTATCATTTTTTAAATTTCACTACATTTTGAGTAATTAATATGAATATAAGTCATATGATGGCTCAAAGACACTGATGTCCGATATCAATATGTCCTCTATTGTTTTCATGTATGATTAATGTCAAATAAATATAACTATCTTTATTGTATGGTATTGTCCATCAATGAGTGTCAGAGCATTCTGATATATTACAGAATGGTTTTTATAAGTAAATGAGGTATAAAAGAGTAGTCTGTCATATTGTTAAAAGGTTTTTAGATTTTTACAGCACTTTCACCCCATTTTTTGCAGTTACATATATTTTCATTTAAATTTAACTATCTACAAAGATTTAACAAGCTTAATATAAATAACAAGTGTGATTGTATCATTGTTAATTTGAATAAACCATTTGAAAGTATCTAAAACTTAAATTAAAACTGTCAGAGATAAGATAGTATACAAAGCAAAAGCCATTTGTGAATTATCTTAATAATCTCCCATATTATTACATTAGAAAGCCACATGTGTGAAAATGTAAGAAAAGAAGTTAAAAAATAACATTATTTGGACTAAAAAGCATTGGAAACATGAAATGAATTCATTAGCTTTTTCAATTTAAAAGATGTAGTAAAGGCTCAATGGTAATGAATTAATTAGAAATTGTGAAACAGAATTCTAAAGTAGGTACAAATAAATGAAATCACGAATACTTAACCGGAACGCGAGACATGGCATTTGTAAGTAGATCAAGTGTTTTATACATAACAACTTTCACTAGAGTCATTGTAATGGTGACACATCAAGTGTGGGGAGTGAAAGATGGACTTACTTTGAATAACTCCTTGAAATAAGGACTGCACGCCGAAAGAACCACTTTGTGGGCTTCCAGCCTGTGTCCCTCGCATGCCAGGGTGACATCCACGAAGTCCTCATCATCGCGCAGTGCCTCGAATTGAGAAGTTATATTTGCTTGAAAATTGTTCCATCTCAAACAGAATTGCTGGTCGCCACCCAGTTCTGTACCTTCCATTACTTATAGACATAACTCGATATCCCTGCTCATTTAATTGCTTGATAAGAATAGTTAATTATTGAAAATAAATATATCACAGTAACTTGCAATTTCAGTCGCCGTCTGGCCGAAAATCTTGAAAGAAAACAATCAATAAAATCTCGTACCAATATAAGAAAAATAAAACTTTTTAATTTGTCATTCATTTGCTGATGGGTACATTCACTTCAACGTTCCGTTTCATTTTCTGCTTCGTTATCGGTTTTTTACATATTAAAACAGTTTATTATTTGTTTTCATTTTTTATAATAATTCCTTTACCTATTTGTAAAAATAATACTGTTATAACAGAAATTTATTTTACGTACATTATTCTGCATTATGGTGATAACACATTTACAACATTACTGTTCACACTGCGTTAGTCAATATGGTGTTAATCTATTCTTACCCTTATAAAGTTTAAAATACAATATAATTGTTTAAATAGTTTTAAACATAATATCCCTTAATTTTTTTACCTTGCGCCTATTCATGTTTGTCCATATTCCGATGATAGTAGGATGACGAACTGCGAAAGGCAGAATGCGGCAAGAAGAATACAGAGTGCGATGGCGTTTTGGGCGAGGCCTATACCCAGCAGTAAACTAAGATGGGCTTATAATGATGATGGTAATCCCTTAATTTGACTCTTGTCATATTTTTTTTATTGATATTTAGATCAAAGGTGACATTGCAGTCAATCTATTGTATTTATTGTAATATAATTATTGTTAATTATTTATGACACACCAAACGAAAGGACTGGCGAATAAACGATAGTGTTTCATGTTGAGTGTTGAGTTGAGGTTGAAGTCTTCATCATCTTGATCTTCAAGTTATCAACTTTAACAAGAAACATGAAACTTCTTCAACTTGAAGAAGAGTAAAAGCTAACAGTAAAAAGTGTGAAGATGTACAGACATGAATGTTTTTAAAATCTAGGAGATATTTGTACTCGTTTAAATATGACCTGTACATAAATGTCATAATTTCATACTATGTTTGCATATATTGTATATTTCTATCCACGCCTATATTTTAAAAAAACGCTCAACATGTTAGCTTTGAACTTTGTATGTGAATATTCCTATAAATTATGTAGTGTAAAGTAGTGCTGCTTTGTGTTATTCTCCAGCAAGTACATGTGATCATGCTTAGACAACAATTGGGATGAAGACAATAAACGAAAGTCATTAATGTTATGCATGTATTTAACGATAGGTAAATAATGGATTGCAAAACAGGTATTTATTTTGTAACTATGAGTGAGATTGTTTATTATTTTGATAAAATAAATCTACAAAATACAACAATTCGCCATGTTTTGTTGAACGCCAATCAGAGGAAATGACGTAGATCACAATGACAGCTGTTGTTAATTTTAAACATTTGGTCATCGAACTAGTCAAACGTGACGTCAAAACGACGTCCATTATAGTTTATAGCGTTTTGGCGGAAATAAATTAAATTTGGAAGTAAAATGTAATTTTTTTATATTAACTCCTCGTTTTAAACCGAAATATGATATAAATTGTATATAATATTAATTTCTGAACATAAAAAAAACAGTTATTCAAAATTTGTCATCATGCCCATTAAGAGAAAAGTTCATCATATCTAGTTTACAAGCCCAATGTTATTAGAATACGTAAATTGAAACTTAATCCACATTCTTAAGAGAATATGATAATAGTTGTTTGCACATGTCACAATTCCTGTAGTCCCGTTACCAATTAATACTAACCATATATATTTGAAAATTTATACTAAATGACATAAAAAGTTCCTTTTAAGGTCAGTTGCAGTCTCACAAAAGGGTAATTGTCTACTGCCAGCCATTTTGTTCACAATTAAAAATAACATTATTCTCTTTGGAATATTATTATTCTGATTTACATAATTTATCTAATAAGGTACAGTAAGGAAAATCAGGGGAGGCCTATGCCCAGCAGTGGATTGACATAGACATGATGATGATGTAGGAAAATAAACATTACTGGTTTTATTTTAAATCACAATGCAACTTGAATAAAATATTAACTTTGTATATCATACCCACACACGCACGCGTACACACGCACGCACACAAACATAAACACACATGCACACACACACACACACACAATTTCATTATCCAAATCACCTTATAGAACATCTATTGTGGAATAATCAACACACATTCTAAATTCTTGAATTGTCTTTTTCCATAGGAAATATAACTGCTACACCTTCATGCATGCAATTACTGTGTTAAACATCAACATAGTCATAAGAGTGATAAAAGAAAGTCATAATAGAGAGTCATAAGAGTGATAGTAAGAAATGATAGATCATAATTGTTATTCCCACAGTTCATGCCTGCCTTGTTGGTCAACTTATTGCAAGTATTTATATATTCTATTAATTGCGTTTTTTTTATACGATAAATATAGCCACTCCACTTATCATTTGTGAGATTCCCCAACCACACATAAACTCAAAATGTCTAATGAAATTCAACTGAAATGTCCCTCAGGTATTATGTAAATAAAAGTATGATTTACAACAATGTAATGAATGTTTATTAAATAAAAATAAATATTGTACTATATTATAAAGATATCAATAGTTATAACATTTGTTCCCCTTCTGCCATTTGCTTCAAATTTAACAATTCGATCTGTCCATGGCCCTTTGTCTCTGAACTTACTAGCTCATGTAAATCTCGAAACTTGCCAGGATCGATTAGACCAACAATTTTAACATTACTATCTTCCCATGTCTCCTCTTCGATGACCATTCCCATTTGGTGTATTTTATCTCTTGTTTTACGAGCACCTTTGCCGCTTAATTGTATGCACATCATCATCTGTGCACGTTCAATAGGTATTACTTCCTTCATCAGCTGTATCACCTCTAGAGCTTGTTGCTTTGCATTTCTGTTGAGATTTACTGAGTAGTGGATATCTTTCATGACTTTCTCTATCATTGATACTGGATATGCCCTCTTTGATAACGGATCCACACACTTGTCAGCAACTGTGGTGGCTATGTCCTTGAAGAGGGTGTCTATTTGCGATTGTCTTTCCTTATCCGATACTTGAAGTTCTCCTTTGTCAAGTATTTCCTTGCAGATTTCAGTCTGATCATCTGTACCAAACACTTTGAGTAAGTCTTCCTTTTTAGCTACTAGACCTTTTGAAACATTAGTGAACACAGTGTGTGTTTGCAGTACCTCATCTATATCTTTCTCCCTAGGGAAAAGAAATAATTAAAACATAGTCAATATATGTACAGATCAGATGGGATGTGCTTCTCTAACTTTAAATAAATTCCATTTTGTTTTTCACATTGAGCCCCTCTATCACTTTCGTGAGTAAACACAGTAAGTTATGTAAACTATCATTATTTCTACGAGGTATTTTTTAATATTTGCCGAGAATAATAATAAATTACTGAACATGTCTTGGCGTAAATGAATAAGAAATTTAATCATAAGAAAATTGGCACATAAACCCAGAGGCCAACAAAAGAAATTATAATTACAAGTCTACTATTAATACACAACTTAACACATTTTTAATTCCATTTTTATATTGCAACATATTTTTCAATTTGCTCATTTTCATACTACTGTAATTTTATTTTTACAAATCGTGTCACGTCATTCGAGAAATCACACATTTCGAGTGGAAAGTGAACAAAAGCAAACCAAATTAAAATCAATCATGGTATATATTGTTAATGCCTTACAATTTGTTTCTCCACGACACGGCTTTGTTCTTGTAGCAGGCTATTTCGAATCTTTTTCCACCTTTCTTTAACTTTACTATAGCTACATTTGTTAGTCGAATTTGATTAGTAGGAGTGAATATTTTAGACATGATGTATTCCTTGTTACTATTCCGTTATTGTATTTATTAACGGAATACTTGAGTTTAAAGAAATAATGAAAATTCAAGAACGTAAACAAATCAAATGGCACAGCTATCTTTACTACTACGGTATGGATATTTAAGGGTATAATAGGGATGTCACGTTAGAATCCATGTTAAAAAAGGAAACATTGATGTTACATGATCGGTAAATAAATCGATAACGAGGAGAACAGAATTTTGTTGACTTTAACTAATTTTAACGTTTATTATATGTATGTCACTTTTTTGTCGGTAATCTATGTTTGTTGCAGAACTGTTATGTTTATTTTATTTTTATTTTTTTTATTTTATGTTTTGTTATGAGCCGTATGAAAATAAGGAAAATGTTTTGAAATCGCTGTTCCAAGCTATATGATAATTTCAATGTTCAAATTCAGGTATTCATCCTAAATGAGTTCTTGATTACGAGAACAGTAAGATTTTTGATTGTACAAATCTGAAGATGAAAATAACTATTATGTATTAAGCCGACTTGACTCATACTTGTTTTTTCGGGGTAGCCCGACTAGTTTTAGACCTACACAAGGTCCTTCCTCATGAGTTCCCGCCAACTGTAGCGAGGTCGCGGCGGAAACTCAACTCGTATTGTTAATTTGTTTTTTGGGATGATCCGAAACTAGTCGGGCCACGCCAAAAAAACAAACGTAGTTCAAGTCGGCTTAGTACAAAATAATGTGTATAAGTCACGAAACATTTACATAAACGTAACATCACGCCTGTAATCCCCGAAGATGTAAGCAGAGGAATATAGAACACTCCCACGTTTCACCAGTTACGTTTACGTTCCATTATAGAATAGGCAGAGAGCCTATTGCCATACACCGGGCGCACATCCATATTCCGAGCCAATACTAGAAAATCTAGATTAGAAAAATTTAGTATTCCCGACCGTTCACAATATTCATCAAAAATAATATTTATGTAGGTATGCAGCTAAATTGCAAAAACAATCTAATGTAGTTAAACCAAGGGATCAAACAACTATACCACAAATACTCGATTTTAGTAAAAATATACGATTGATGTGGTGTTGAACATCAAATGATGAATGTTGAATATCGAATGATCCATTCTTAAATGCACTTATAATTTTTAGATAATTTTGCGTATATTTTCTTATATATACGCAATTCGTATATATGCAATATTATTATTATTGCGTATAATGTATATTTTCATAGATAAAATTAATTATCTGAAATCAGTAATGTTTCTTTGTCGTTAAGTTTTAATTACAATTATTTAATTGAACCGAATATTGTACATTGCAAGGAACTGGATCAGAATTGACTATAAAAAAATATAAATTTGTAATTAACATTACTTTTGATTCCATTTTAACTTTAAAAATAAACTGCGGTAATAATGGAAATATATATATATATATATGTATGTATGAAATCCACTATTATGTATTATAAGAAAAGTATCGGCTTTTTAAACTTTGACCTCATTATTCTGCGTATATTTTTTATCTACGCCTAACACGACGTGTAAAAACTTGGCCGTCATTAACATTACCCGTCATTTTGTAATATTTGTATATTTTGTCGGCGATTTTATGTGAATAATCATAAAAATGGCGAAATTGGTTGATATATACAATAGCGAAAAAGACCCTGTAATTAAAAGGCGACAATTGCCTTTAGCTATTTATGAAAACCTTACAGTAAGTTGGTTTCATATTTGACATTACCACAAACGTAGATTATAATTTCAAGATAGAAAATTAGTCATGTGTTAAAGCTTATTACATTTTGTTTATATTTTCGTTCAACTGGAGCGAGAGATAGTATAGTCCGAAATTAAAGACACAGAACTAGAATTACGCGTTTGTTTTTATCGTTAACGATGACATTTCCCAGGTGACCTTATTTTGTAAAAATATTTCGTCTTTGTCTCGACAACGAATTATCATTTGTGTGTTTACAGATGATAATGGACTTGAACACGATGGGCCTGATCTGCGACAACCCACAAGTAAAGGGTCGTGAGTACGAAGAATTCATGCGCAAATACAGAATCCTCACCACCGACGAACTCAAAGCTGCTCTTAGAGTAGACGCTTCAGATATCTTCAACGTACTAAATCAAAGCATTCCATGTGTTGGCTGTCGAAGAAGGTATATTACAAATGTTTGTATATTAAAAACATCTTTATGTAACCACTGAACTTATTTTACATTCCACTTGCAACTTTAAACATTTCAAAAACCATTCCTGAAAACTTAATAGCACAATTGAAAACTGTTCAAACTTAACTTATACTTTTATCATAGATTCATTTATGAAATAAAAATATTATAACATCAATATGAACTGATGTTCCTGGAGATTGGGGCTTTATTTTCATTAAGAATGCATATAAAAGTACATAGAAGTATCTTCAGTTATATCAGACAATTTCGAGCACATATTTCTAGCCAAAATGAGGATGTAGCTCTCATCAATATTATTAAATTAATTATGTATGAACACTTATATTTTGCATTCACTGAAGTATTGTATTGCTGTGCTAAAATATGATGTTAATATCGTAAGCAATGCAGACAAAGTTGCAGGTATCAGTTACTTAAATACATATCGTCACGCTAGGTCCCTTGCGGGGTAGGCAGAGAGCACAGAGTGCTAAATATCTCTATTTGTACACACCTGTTGTGTCTCTGCCACATTCATCACTCTCTTCATACACACACACTGGTTTTGGGGACTTCCTAAAGTCTCAATCAGATAAAAACTTATTTATTTGGTCTAGGTAGGTCTACATCCAGTTATTATTGCATAAAGTCCTATTTGCCTTGAATAATTTGATGTGTTATCAAAGCACGTAAAAATTCTACTAGGACTTGTAATCCTGTTATTGTGAAAACTTATAACAGATCCTGCCCGACTAAGAATACTTGCTTCTTATATGAAAAGAATGTAGTCATATTTTATATTAAAATCCTATTTCTTAGCACAGGTTGACATTACCTAAAATTTTTTCGCAGAAAAAAAAAAACTTGTACTGTTATAAATATTATAAGCAATAAAATCAATCTGTATGATCCTTTGCATGCTTTGAGCTATACCAAAATTTGTTTCAGATGTTTTGACATGTAAATATAAAAGAGACATTGAATTACTTTAACCTTATTTGTTTAGTACTAACAGTTTTCTTACATCATATAAAAAAATGTAATTTCACACCTGTATTTCCTCGAAGAGATAGGCAGATGTGTGCAGTACACTATTAAGTTTCACCACTTGTGTTTCCATATGCATGTTATGTTAAAATACTATGCTACAATCATTAGTATCTTATATGTAGTACCAATTATATATTTCTCTATAATACATCCAATTATAATTTAATTAATGAAACATGACAGCCACTTAACACAAAGATTAATCCTACCTATCTAATATATTAATAAAATGTAAACATGTAATTGCCATGAAACTTGATATACTTACCACATATATCTGCCTGGATATATGTGGATACATATACCTGGATTAATTAGTAGAGAATGCTATTAGTTGGGCATTAAATCTACGTTTATAATATAGATATCGAACAATATTCAAACTATGTTTAACTATGCCTCGTTGGTCGTGTTGGTTGCAAGTGCGACTGCCGATCGGGAGGTCCCGGGTTCGATTCCCGGGTCGGGCACTA